>RMBW01000066.1:0-187854 GCA_004009845.1 Davidsoniella eucalypti | reverse complement strand
GATGTTTACACTTTTGTCTCTGTGTATTATCTTCTTGTTTGGTCCTTTCCTTCCGTTCTCTTGCTTCAGTCTTTGTGATACTCAACATATTAAAAGTGAGATATCAAACAAAGCTTCTTTTTTTTGGGCGACTTCTCCCCCATAAGACTTTGTATTGCTATTTAATGCCTTTGTCTCTCTTCTTTCAAACGGCCCTACGAACTCGGCAAAGGCCTTGAGATCAAGCATGGTTACGTATTATTGCGTACATGAAAGAAGACATCTTGCATCGTTTTATCCCAAGAGAGAATGCGGAGCAGGGTTTTTCTTCTTGTTCGAAAAGAAGGATGGGGTGACTTAGCTAAGGCCTAAACTAAAGCCTGCATGAAGGGGCGGGGTATCCGCCAGTAGAGAGGTGAAGTAGGAAAACACACACATATGTATGTATACAAGAGTGTGTATCTAAGCCAAAGTCTCGCTGTGGGTGTGTTTATCTATGGTTGTATTTGTGCGATTTGTGGGCGGGCAGGATAATTAGGCTCGGCATTTCATCTTGTGCGCATCTCGGGCGGGTATTTGTAGGTCGGCCTATCTGTCCATCTGGTTGTAATTACATACGTATAACTGCTATGCAACTAACTAGTTTTATATATGACTGCCCAGAAACACAACCACATTGACACATGACCGGATGTCATGTCCGTATACTATACACATACATAGCATACTATTTCGTATATACAACACATGGCATATGTGGTTGTATACTCATCTTTGTTTCTCTCGTGTCTTCTCCCGCAGCTCTATATGTGCACGCAATATACATCGGCGTCCATGCAACATGACTGGTATTCAGGTTGCATAGTCGAGAAGCAAGCTTACATTGTGGGTTTTCTTGTCATCCGTCGTCAAGCTGCATCCTCCAGGGGGGGCAAAAGAAAGCCAGCCACGGTAAACAAAGCCAGCAGGCAAAGCAAGTCAAGAGTCTAGTCTAGTACTTCAAGCGGTTTGTGCTTCAAGAAATCGTACTAGTGCCCGAGTAGAGTTCGGCTTTGTTGTCAAAATGCCATTTTGTATAGCTATTGCCATCACCCCTATGAATCGATCTTCGCCGACGATCTTGGAATCAACAGAGCCTCACTGTAGGCATACAAGCTAGCAGGATGATGCCAGTAATCAAACTTTGGAATATGCATCACGAACAGATCCGAGCGTGTTCTCTTTTGTTTGTGTCTTTTTTTTTCTGTCAAGCAGTCTGATTTTTCGGGTGGTTTTATTTCTTCCCTCCCTTCTTATCTTGACCTTTTAATCGATGGAATGAATTATTCCTCTACCTGCATAACTTTTCTAAGCCTGAAAACAGACCCTGTCTGTGATTATTTGGCTGCTTTTTTATTGTGCCTTGCTCCCTTAACAAGTAATAATTGCATTATAGTCTAGGATTAGAGCCAGCCCTAGTTGAATCTGAAATCACGCAAGTTTTTACTCTATCAGGTCAAAGTAATCATGAATCTTGGGTGGTTAGACACATTAGGGTTTGTGGTACATTTAACCCATACATAACCCTTAGATTTTAACTACATATTGTAGTTTGTAAGGAAGGCAAGAGGAATTTGTGGTGTCTGAGCGCAAGTAGCATCTCGATTCAGAAACAGGCATCAAGGTTGCGCTATCCCAACTAATAATCCTAGAAGCTGACAAGGCTAATCAAAGAGCCTTATCGTAGACAATAGCATTTGCACGACTTGTGTACTGATTACTGCAGCACCATATGCCGACGACACTAAAGCCGGGTGGTTGAAGGAAACTAGACGGAACGAAGGTAGACATTGCATGACGTATTTTGTAAGAAAGTTGCATGAGCCCTGGGGACCAGTTTTATTGCTTGATAGATACTCTGCCGGTGAAATGACAAGCTGAAAGCGACTATGGCCCGGGCATACATACAGTTGTAACATGCAAAAAAAAACAAAGCGTCTGTCTAGATCGGGTTTCTTCTTAGAGGAGGGGAAGGTGGAGTGCTAACGTTGTAGCGCCAGCGCCAGCACGACTAACCCATCAGGTTCAGGTTTACGGGCTAGTTGCGTTTACGAAAGCCAATGAGTTCGTTACACGCATGCTATGTGGTCGCAGTTTGCGGCCTTCGGAGCGCGGATAAGATGTCGATGTCTCGATTTGTACTGTACTGTACTGTACTGTACTATATAACTATATGTACGTAGGTGTATAGTAAACAAAAACAACGGGCTTCGAACAAAAAGAAAACAAAATAAACAGCGTGCGAGATTGGACGGAGCCATTGGGAAACAAAAAATACCAATTCCAATCAAGCAAGTCTTTTGTAATGAATCAAATCCTAGCTCTGTTTCTTTTTCTTTTTCTAACTTCTATTTTCTGCTTCTGTAGATGCCCGAAGAAAGAAAAGAAGAAAAAAAAGTCAGGGGAGCTAAAGGCAAAAAAAATTTAGAAAAGGATTTCCTGGACGGATCTAAGCATGTTTATTTTTATTGTCCTTAACAACAAGGCAATAGTCGGCAGTCGGGAAAATCACAGCCACTGTAATTATTATGTTGCTTCTTGAAGAGATTTTGGGTTTATATGGGACATATCAGCCTCTACAATCAAGGAACTAAGCAGACCCAATACCCAGTTAACAATTAGCAAAAAGGCGGTGGGAAGAATGGAATAGAACCCCGTCGATCGATATCACCACAACCAACTTGAGCAAATACGTACTATATGTGTCTGTATATCTGTTTTGTAATTTTCTTCTTCACTTTATTTTTTTCTGTGAGTTGTCCCTCCCACACCTTTTTTTTTTCTTTTCCCACAACTTTACCGAGCTGCAGTAGTCGACCTTTTAATTCCCTCTTCTTTATCATCCTTTGTATCTTCTGGATTATGGCTATTTTTTTCTTCTCCTACTGTAGTTGTAGCCCCCTCCCTCGGCAGCTAAAATATGCCAGTTCTGTTGCAACCAAAGCTGCAGTAAAGCTAACTAGGACTGTTTGACTGCCAGACCTGGGACAGGTAGCTAAGTTACCACCGGATGCTTTCCTCCGACTAAGTAGTGTGTTTAGGCACAAAAGTAACTCAGTTAGACACCCAAATGTATGTATGTATGTATGTATGTATGTATGTGTATGTATGCACATCATGTCTACATAGTACGGCGGGCCCATGCACTATCGCAAATCCAGAACTGGAACTGAACAAATGCTGGTGCTAATTACTCCCTTTTGTGCGCACACATGATGTGACTGTAGGAAGTGCGCTTTATACAGATACAGGGTAGCAACACACACATACAGAGACTTGAAGTATAGGCACACTACAGAATCATGGTATCACTTTTTGCTATCCTTGTTTGCAAATGAGCTTCTTGTTCGCTGTAGTGTCGTTCGAGTCCGAGCAATGAGAAATTACAAGTGACAGCGATGGTGGGATATCTCGCATATTTCAGATGTTTCAATTTGCTTATGTCATTGGGATTGTGGGTGGTCAGCTCTAGCTAGTTGTCTGTCACAGCTACATATACATATATCGATATCACCAACCCCATGTATTGGCCCATCGCAACAAATTGACACTAAGAAAAGGGCTCTAGGGCCCCACGACTCGCACCTAGAGGGATAGAATATCGATTTGTTTTCTGGCGCAAGTGTTCACTGAAGCGAGTAAGTGAACAAGGCAGTAGAGCTGCAAGACGGAGAATGGGAGTACATACATATAGTGCAGTCGGGCCCTGGATAATAAATACACATACATACATATGGAGAATAGACTATATGGCCAAACCCAGAACGCAATCCGTGTCGCAGGTCTTCCCGCCTTGTTCCTCGAGCTGACAGCTAGCAGAAGCCAGAAGAGGAGAGAAGAAGAGAAAGAGCGCTCCGCTTGCTGGGTCTTTAGCCCTTAGACCACTTGTGGGCAGCGACAATTTCAATTTGATTCTTTTCTTTTGCGCTACAAAAGTCTTTGCGCAAAGATGGCGAATTGGCGCTGTGGACAATGGGCCAATGGGGCCAATGGGTTGTCAGAGGGTTTGTGGCAACTATGAATGCATATAGGCACGCTACTGAGATCACAGCCAGGGTTTGTTTATTCCGACAATTAGCTAGAAACCATATACATACATACAATGTGATATAGGCATTCCGGCTATCTATCTATTCTACTGACGAAGCCTAGTGACAATAAAGAATGCCGTGTTGTGCTGTGCAGCTTATTACAACTGCTTCGTGCTAGTGAACTGGCGAAGGAAGAGCGCCACCCAGCCAAGTCTAGCAAACGCTGCAGCTTTGATTGGAGTGATGTGATACGTATTTCCAGTAGCATGGGCAGCCTTAGAGCGACGAACTTTGCGACAATCACATTCTACTAGTGGGTTGGTGATGAAATATGCGCAGAAACTCTGTCGCGCTTAACATACGGGCTTGAGACTTGCTGAAGACGGACCGCGCCATCATCTATAGCTACAGCCGCGGTAACTGGATTTTGACTGGGCCTTGACTGGACTTTGAAGCTGGTTTCCGCCCTCCGCGCATGATGCCATGCCATTCTACAAGAGCTTGATCATCAAGCGAAACTCGACAACGAAGCCCTGTCTATTTGCCGGTACGTACCCTTAGGCGCTGAGACAGGTCGGTCTATACCATATTACCATGTCCTGGCCGTGCGAACACCGCACACGACACGGTGCCCGTTTGCGCTTCCTGCCAGATGGGAAGATGAAGAGACTGCGCTGCCTTCTCGGGCCCGTACATCAAGCTATGCTCGGGGACACCTCGAGATATATACATGGAGCTGATCGCGTAGAGCAAGCGCCTTAATCAAAGCACCGCCGCCATGTTCCGCTAGCAAATATGTAGATTCCGAGTGCCATGTAGAGGACTGCCTGTTTCTAGCACTTGCTCAATTAGAGCTGGTGTCGCACTTTTTTTTTGCGCCTAATTGGGTCTCCAGAACAGTGCGGGCACAGTTTGAGCAGTAGCTAGCCCCAGCAAAAGCCACACAAATTTGTGGTATTTGTGGTTATATGGAGAGGAAAAGCGCATCTTAACTTGGCCGTAGCGCCCTGGGCCATCAAATACAGCGTTCAAGTGGAACCGGTTTGAGCCCTGTAGCGAGCCCGAGTCGCTGTAGTTTAGACATGCTTAGTGAGTCGATGTGCTGTGAGCAAAAACACAGTTTGGTGATAGAGCATGATTTTCAACTATCCTCTACTCAAGGTCTGCCGTCTACCAGTTGGTCCCCATCATGCCGTAGACTCCTCATTTTTTTCTTCCATCGTCCACAACTGCGTTCCTATGGTCTCTCCGGAGCCTTTATAACGACCATCGCAAACTACTGCAGAGTGCCTCTAGTAAGTCCCCAATATAGCCTCTCCCACTGCTGATTCACCTCTCGGGAGCAACACAGGCTGCTACTGCGATTCATCGATACCGCTATATTGCCCTGCTTTGTCCATACACCCACCTATTCTGCTCGTCATTGTAGCTGGCTGAAGATATGTCGGCGACGGGTTCTCTTTCCACCCATCGCTACGTAAACAGCCTTCGATAGATCAACCCAACATGCCGTCGGCCATATACAGACACTCACATAGAGCCAGCATAACCACACAATCTAATTCGATAGCTAACCAATTCTCAGGCAGTCGTAAATCACCACCACACCACATACAACACACGACACACCAAATTCATCGCACACACACACTTCGCCCGCCAAACTCAACTTGCGCTTTTCTATCTCGATCATCTCGACAACCCTCCACCCGACGTTCGTCGTCCATCATACACAGCCAAAGCATTCCCATCTGGCACCCAGCCTGATACCTCTGCTTTGTATATTTATCATTGAGTACTCTCTGTTCTTTGGCCTCGGGTGTTCGTCAAGCCTGGCCCTCATGGAACCTGATTGTCTTGTGCCCAGAAGCACCAATCAGCCCTTCGAGCCTTCCTCCCTCCATACACTTGCTACCACGGCGTCTCATCACCAGCGCACCTTGCCGTTTACTCACCCAACCATTCTCCCGCCAATTACGCATCCTCGCTGCGTCAATATGGCTTCTCCCGAGCTTTCGCCTACTGCTACTGCCATGGAGCATGACTCTGTCAACCACTCGGCACATCACGGATCTCCACAACGCGCGCTTTGCAAGAGCGTCGCTTTCGAACTTCTCATGACCGATGGCCCTCAATATCGTGCGCGCCTTCCTATGAGAGTTCAAATCTATCCTCACGATGCTACAGAGTCCATTGTTACTACTGTGAAGAATTTCTACGGTCTCTATGCTGGCCCCACAGGCTCCAAAGGCGTCAGTTTCGAGGACGACCAGGGCAATACTCTTATTGCCAGCTTTGAAAACTTCAAACACAACATGGTTGTATATGTGCGCGTCATTGAGGAGAGCCCTATCTACAGTCCATATCATCATCGCCCCGATAACAACTACTATGGCCCCGAGAGCTATCCTCTCCAACCTCCAGCGCATGTCGAGCCTAACCAAGCCCTTTCACGGAGCCATTCGCCAGTATCTCGTGGGCGCCGCAGCATCTCCATCACTGCTTCCAAGTCAAATAGCGGCAAGCCGGTCAAATCTCACCTTTCCATAAACCGTGACAATGATTACGATGGGTATAGCAGCGGTGACGGCTCAACCTCTACCAAGAATAAGGACCAAATTGGCAACACTGAAATTAGTCTTGACAACATTGTCGAGGGTGGCCGCCGCCGTAAGGCCAAATTTGAAAGCTCGGTATGTCCATTTATCATCTCGTTAGCCTGATAATATGCTACGCCACAAGCATATATATCACACGATATCCAAGGCACTACTTGTTTATTTCCTTCTCAACAAATACTAACACTGTCTTTTTTTGCGCCTCTTGTAGGAACTTCCTCTGTTTGCGCCCCCTCAAATGCCTGCTGCCCCTTCCAATTCCTCCGTATCCCCCACAAGACGTATCGATTCGCATCGTAACTCTATCTCGTTCTCGACTGGGAGTCAAAACCCCTTCATGAACCCCCGCCCTCTACAATCACCCCAAAGTTACGGTTACGGCCCGGCCTACTATGGAACCCCAATGGCCGATAGCCGCTCCGTAAACCAATCTCATTTCGGTACTCACGGTACCCCTCATGGCATGGTTCCTACTCCGGATCCTACGGTCGGTAGTTGTATCTCTGACGAAGACAAAGATGTCGCCATGCAATTGATGCGCCTTGGTGATATCTCAAATGTCTCCAATGTATCCAATGCGCGTACCTCGGCATCGACTCTAGATGACACATTTAGTGGGCGCGCAGAGAACATGTCGTCAACCGGTGCTACCAGTGAGTATGAGAGCGATGGCGAAAGCGGACAACCGCCAGCTCGCCGTCAAAGACTTGATGAGGCCGGTACAAGCAATGCCATTGTTGCGCTCTCGGAGAACCAGTTGATGGTGTCTCCGGCTGAGGATGAAAGCAGCGCCAATGCTCATATTCCTACGGCCTCATCTACCAAGATTCAGCCTCCTTCCTTGCCCAAGCCCAAGTCCATGGCTGCGCCCAAAGTCAAGGGCCTGACAAAGGCTTCCAAGGTGCCCAAAGTTCCCGGAACTAGCAATGTCAAGACTAAGAAGACAATCGCTACGGCGACAACTCCAGGAATAGGAGCAGGAACTCTATCGGGTGTGCAGATGTCGCCATCATCTCTGCCACCATCTCGCAAGCAGTCTGTCTCCTCTCTCACGGGCTTCATGCCCAGCGAGGATGAACAGCCTGATCTTTCCACCAAGCCTCGTTGCCAACGCTGTCGGAAGAGCAAGAAGGGATGCGATCGTCAGAGACCTTGCGGTCGTTGCCGTGATGCTGGTCTTACTGCCGACCAATGCATTAGCGAAGATGAGGGTAATGGTCGCAAGGGCCGATATGGACGGCACATGGGTGTTCCCATTAAGAAAGATGACATCCCTGCGCCGCCCGTCTTCGCTCCTATGCAGACTCCGATCCCTATTCCTACAAATGGAATCAGCAACATTGGCTTGTTACCTTCAGCGCCTATTGCGCCGTCGATGGCTGTAATCGACAAGAACAAAAAACGCAAGAGATGAACAATTTCACATTCTATTCATGTCTCAACTATTATTCACTTCTCTGGCTATTTATAACAGTAATCCCAAGAAGGAATCTTGCACACAAAAAAAAAAGCTTGTATAATACAAAGTCGAAAGTGTTGATTTCTCTATATCATGTCCGGAGAATATTCTAGTCATATATTTCAAGTTTTTTCTTCGTTTTCTTGATTTATTTTTCAATCATACACTTGGAATGTCTTTATTCTAGGATTGATTGAATAGCTTCATTCATGATCTCTTCTTTTTTTCTTCGGGCGTTAGCTTTTTGTCGCCGCCATCCCCTCCCCTCCTCACGTATCAATACGGGCCTTTTTTTTTTTACTTCTCTTATTTCCTATTTTCCGTTTTACCCATCTTACCATACGCCTTTTTATTTTTAAAGTTACCTCTCTTTTTCCCCTTTTACCTCTCTTCATATCTTTTTTTCTCTTTTTTTTTTTTTTCATAAATCACTGTTCACATTTTGAACAAGATACGACTTTCTTTATGTTCATCTTTACGTCTCCTTTTTTTATTTCCTTTTTTTTTGCGCTGATGTCAGCGAATGGTATATTATCTGGTGTTTTCTTTTGCGGTTTTCCTATTTGATACTTTTTTTTTGTCTTCAAAATACTCTTTTTTTTTTTTACTTTGAGTTCCGGGAATATCAGGGTCGGTTGGTCAATTGAAGTGTGGGTTTTGGATAACTTGGTGATGGAATTATAAAAAAGGCACACCGGCAGGCAGCAAAAAAAGTCCTCTTCTCAGTGGGCCAAAAGCTTTTTGCTTTATTATGAGTTAATCAATGATCAATCATTCAAATACTATTAAAATATATTGGATATTTGTATGTTATATATATATATATATATATGTATCTATTTGTAAATGCCAATATCGTCTGGATGTCATATATGTAATTCCCTTTTTTGGTTTTATAGCAGAAAAAAGCTCGGAGTGTCGTCAATTGCGGCTCATAAAAAAGCGGGGAGCTTCCGCTCCGAGCGGGACGCCACATATTGTATGTCCGAAAGAAGGCTTACCCAACTAAGGGAAGCTTCCCATTGTTTACATTACAAGCGTAAATTATTTTTTGGCGGTATGGCTTGATTATTTGTGGACAAAAAATAAAAGGAGGGGCATGAATGAAATGTGGGTCTATAGTACGTCATATTTTTTTTTTCTGGTGTAAAAAAGCCCCGCGAGTCATATCACGTGGATTTGTACCCTTTCTTTACTGTGGCTGGATTTTCGTGGAGTAAGCCACATAAGGGGCGTATGAAGCCGGGTTTTCATGTTAACCCTTACGCTTTATGACATCTAGTCATAGTCTTCAAACAAGAAGTTGGCAAAACCTTGAAGCTACGTACAAAATGTTGATGTTTTGTTTCAATTTTTCTTTGCTTTTTTTGCTGAGTTATCAATAGAGCTGAAACTAAGCTGCCATAGCTACGACTAGTTGTATGTATGTATATGAGAGATTGAGGTTAATAACTGACATTTTTATTTAGAATCGGTCTCCAAAGAAGGCTATATTTATTCCTGGTGAAAAGGGCGTTGTTGGTCTTGATTGACTAGTACATATGTATACAAATGAGACTCACGAACACTTCTGACTAGCACGACGAGAATTGCACCAGGTGACTTGGAATTAGGCCGTGTTCTAGATTTGAGTGCAAACAAAGACTAGTAGGAGCTACTGATAAAGGCAAGACATTCCTATTGTAGTCAACATGCAAGCTAGATTTGGTGGATATATCCTTCTTCCTCTGAACACGGAATGGTGCGTGCAGGCTAGTTTCTTGCTGACTCTATTCATCGCGATTTTTTGCTTTGTTATGACTCCAGTATACGCTAGGCACGGGAACAAGCCGGGAATGACTGGATAAATTCAACTTCTTATGAATCTGCACGACCGGGGGATGTCGAGAAAAGGAAATAAAGAGGAAGGACTTCGAAATGTTATTGTACTTTCGCATGCTTGTGCTATGTATCAAGAAAAGAGGAAGATTAGTCTGTCCAATTGAAGCACAGGTGACTTTGATGTGGCGCCGTAATCGGAGCATATGCCACATTGGACAAAAAGGTGCACTTTATTTCTTACAGCGGTGAGCGGTACTATTAATTAAATTTTAAATCTTTTTTTTTTTGGGCATGCGTGGGTTAAACTTGAGGCCATCTATCTGAGCGTAGAACAAGGGTTTTTATCGTTCTATTCTTCTACTGAGATAACAAGTCACATATGCTTGGGAAAGTCTGGTGACCTGAAGAACTGCAAACTACATGATAGTGATACAACAAGGTTCAAAATGGAAGCTCCGGCGAAAAAAACAAGAAAGGATTCGGGTGATTGGTACCTGTACATTTAAAATTGGTGAAAGTGTGTGTACGACAATCCACCCAATAAGACAACGCCGATCCGGGTCCAAGTTTCGCCTGCGGATTTTCGTGCCGAAGCGTCCTTTTAGGCCACCAACAACCGGAAGCGATGTTGGCAAAGAAGAAAAAAGGTGGATCTCCGACTTACCGACTCACTGCAGCTACTGGATTGTTGTTTTTGTTGGTCCCGGCATTGAGTCCGCAATGCTGCCTTTCTTGGCTCTGATGAGACTTGTCAGCAGTTCTGCTATCAGCACAAGGCAGCCTTTCGGACTGTCAGATGGCACAACAGCACTTTGTCTTTTTATTACCATGTACGTACTATCGTTTTGAGCTCCAGCTGCAATACTGACCAAACCGCGCCCTTTCCAGCTTGTTTGGGAAAACAGACGGAACGAAAAAGACAAAATGATGTGTAATATCTCACGGCTGCCCGGCCTTGAAGTCGGGGTAGTCACGAGCAATCCGATGCGAGGTCCAGAACCTGGTGGGAGGGTCACGGGCAGTCGTCGATATTTTCCGCTGATACTCATATCTGCACAGATAAAAACTCGTTACAGTGCTTACAGAACGACGGCTGTCATGATGACATGGCCCTAGATATTGCAAAGCTGTGTGTACAATATACCATATCGGCCTATCATTAGCACGGCATGGGCGAGCCTTTGGCCTCCAAAAATCCTGCCTCTCTGTTTTCGGCTTCGAGTTGCTGTTCTATAGGAGTCTCTATTAACATTCCATGTATTACGTTTTACAACTACAACTAGTGAAGAAGCCAACCGCACCAGTCACGTTTGATAAGATTACATATTAGACTGTTGTAATATTACAATGCTTCCGACTTGATCAGCTTCATCGAGACTGAGCGTTGCGCTCTTCGCCCTCCGAGTCAGCAAGTGACTCGTTCCAAATGGACCGATAGGTTGAAGCTTTGATGGTTCATTTTACAGGCTAAAAAAAAACAAAACAAAACGCACACGCCAGACAATATCAGAAAATGCTAACAAGCCATCAAGAGCCATCCCATCACCGCAACTTCGGGTAGCCTCCATGTAGCTACATATGCATGTACATATACTTGGCATTACATTACATGCTGTATTTGACAGCAACATCGTCAATAAACAGCGGGTTGACATCGTGGAACCGAATACAATAACCACATACCAACTTGGCACTATATTTCACCCATTTTTTTGGTAAGCTAAGCTAGGGGCGGATGAGTTACCGGTCTCTGTTTACGCCCTTTCGCTATGGTAGAAACGTGTGCTGTAGGAGCTCATCCCATCCTATCTGGTAATTATTCGTGCTTCTAGAATCACGGCCTAGCGGCTCGGTTGACCCATGCAATGCTTGTATTAGTAGATTAGTAGTATATTAGTAGAAGCTTTTTTTTTTCTATTCTTTTCTCGGACATTCATTTACATTTTATGGGCCCCGTCACCGCTGAATAGCACCGTTGACCAGAGAGAAGTCTAGGTTACGGTACAAAGTATTTTTTTTATTACTCTATGCCTAGTTCGCGTTATGAGCTGTTTAAGAGCTGCTAGCTAGCTAGTTTTTTTTTCTACGACATTTCTTTTTAAAGTTGCCTATCCCCAAGTATCTTGATAATCTGGTCTTGTAATATCCATCTTTCTTTTCCCAGTTATCTGCCCTGATATCCATGCCATCTTAGAGTGCAATCTACGCTACTTGTTATCTTCCTCTCTATACGATCGTTATCTAATCCAACAACTTGTTGACGTTATTCGTTATTGTCTATATCACCCTCTATACACTATATCTTGCCACCAACTCCCTGAGTGTTCTATACATATACCGTTCCTCTATTTTCGCTGTTGAGTGTGAGTCTGGTTACGGCGTGTCCGATACATCTTGATACATACTATTATTCAGTTCCAATCAACTTTCCAGTGAAATCCGCCGTCGAACTAGTCCTGTCTTTTTATGTGCTGTACCAAAAAACCTTCGCTGTTGATATATTGCTACTGCTACTGCTACTGCTATTGCTAGTGGCCGTCTCTGACTTACACTTACTATCGCGCGACTTTGTGTTACTTCAGATTGTGACTGCGCAGCCTATCGAGCGTCCAACGCCGAACTTGCAGAAATCAAAAGACAGCAGTATTGACTGCATACCATAGAAATATCGAAAACATAACTACTTGCTCTTAGTCATAGGGCACTGTCTATAAGATATGGCATTCCACAACGATCACGATCGGTTCGATGTCGATACCGCATGCCCAACGCTTGTTCCGCCGTCACCCCAGACCGAGGAGCCACCCAAGCTACTAGAAGTATTGACTACACAGAAAGAACACAAAGATAAGATTCCCGAATTCGTCGACGAATTGGAATACCCAGAGGGCGGCACAAGAGCGTGGCTTCAGGTCTTTGCCAGTCTCCTCATCAACTCTCTCTCCTGGGGTTTCCCTGGCATGTTCGGTACATATCAGTTGTATTACGTCAAAACTCTCAACCTACCCGAATCTCAGGTGTCGTGGATTGGCTCTATACAGACCTTCCTGGCATTCATAGTCTGTGTGGTGTCGGGGCGTCTATGCGATGCTGGATACTATCGCGAGGCTGTCATCTGTGGTTCTGTACTGACCGTCCTCGGTACTTTCATGACTAGTATCGCCACTCAGTATTGGCAGATTTTGCTGGCTCAGGGCTTCTGCACTGGCCTAGGCCTTGGTATCATGTTCATGCCGGGTATGACTGTCGTGACCTCGTACTTCAAGAAGCGCCGGTCCCTGGCACTCTCTCTTTCTGCTATGGGAACTGGTGTTGGTAGTCTGACGTACCCTGCTATCCTTCAGTATAGTATGCCTCACATTGGCTTTGCCTGGGCAGTGCGGTGTACAGCATTTGTTGCTCTTATCTGCTCCGGCACTGCGGCGATTCTTATTCGCCCCCGTCTTGCCCCCCGCAAGTCGGGACCTCTTGTCGAATGGAGTGCCTTCAAGGAGTCTTCTTACACTTTATTCTCTTGCGGTGTCTTCTTCCTCTTCTGGGCGATGTTCTTCAACTTCTTCTTCGTGGGTAATCCTGTCCTTTGCATTATAGCGATCACGTATGACTAACATGTAATATACAGATTACCGGCTATGCTAACAAGGTGATTGGCATGTCTTCAGACCAGGCAACTTCGATTCTCATGATTGCTCAGGCCTTCACCATCCCCAGCCGGCCTATGTCAGGCTTCATCGCAGATCACTGGCTGGGACCGCTCAACACGTTTTGTGTCATGATTAGCTACCTGACTCTGATGGCGTATATCTGGCTTGGCGTTAAGACTGAGACGGGCATGTATGTCTTCAGTGCCTTCTTCGGCATTGCTATGGGCGCCTCTCAGGGCATGTATATCGGTGCCATCGCGTCGCTCACTAGTGATCCGCAAAAGATGGGCACTCGTGTCGGCATGGTCTACGCCATTGTTGGTGTTGCCGGTCTTACTGGAACTCCGGTATCTGGTGCTATCATCGATACTATGGGTGGTAAGTACTGGGGTGCTCAAGTATGGGCTGGCACGTGCTTTTTGATAGCTGTTGGCTTTATCATCGCTGCTCGCTGTTGCAAGACAGGCCCAGTCCTCAAGTACAAGGTTTAATGTACCAAATTAGCTTCTTCATGATGCCTATTTTCTGTAGATCTAAAGCATTGACTCTTTGTCGTTGTAGTGCATAGATCTATTGGCGGCTCAAAAGTTTATATGTTGTTCTATAGATTTACACGTTTCATATCTTGTTCGGCGGTTAGGAACACCTGTAGTTGGACTTGATACAATCCATCTTGGTGTTCCATTAGCAGACATGCTCATCGATCGTGGCATCAGACCTGCATTTTGATTTTTTGTAATACTTTCATATCACTCACACTAATTTTTAGACTAATTCATTATAAATATACAACTGTAAATAGCTCTGCCTTACCAGTGAGATACAAGCCAGAATTCTTTGGCGTTGCTGGATGTACAACTAACCATACTCGAAGCTGAGAAGACTTGTGTTAGCCTACTTATCCTAGAAAGCGGACTTGTCTTTCACCGAACATCTATACTATCAAGTAGACATCATTCTTCGACAGGTCTTTGATAGCTGCCATTAAAGAATGCGGCCGTAAAAGAAATGTACGAAAAATGCCAATCGTGATAAGCTCATGGATCACTTTACGCAGACTTCAAAAGCACTAACTCAAAAGCAGTATAGCTGTGATTTTTGTCGAACAAAGAACCTGAATGAAATTTGGGCTAAGGGATTGGTCTGTTTTAGTGTCGTTTTTGACATTGCAACCAAGGTCTTTAGAGAGAACACGACTAGCCTTCTTGGGCCAGCCAAACAGCCGATCATATAAGTTGTATATGGGTATGTGACAGAGTTTCACACGGACACTGTGGTTTGAGCCTATGGAGTCAAGCCATGATAGTCGACAATGGCCGCGCTACACCAAAACCATGTGCAACGCACCGGCTTAACCGTCCGCAGCTCTCCTTCTTTTCTTCTTTCCGGTCTGAGACGTCCATAGAAGGGAAACGACTGTGGGAAACCACGTATACATCGCCGTCCGCCCTAGACCAAAGCCAGCTATGTCTGGCAGCCCGACAGTGTCGATTTGGGGAATCGGACGCTTTATGCCATGGGAACCACTGTTCCTGTGCGCCGTTTGACAGAGATCCATCCATATTTAACCGAGTACAAACAAAGCCGTGATTTGGCCTTCTCATGCCTGATGCTTATGCTCCCACCAACACATGTCGTTTTCGGCACATGCCCTCCTGTATCTATCCACGCCTGATCATCTCGCCTCAGTGCCATGTTTCTTTGTGTAAATTACTAGTGTGCACAATCCCATTTTTAGTGCCATCCAAGTCGTCTATCTAGCTGACAGACTGGACTGGATGTGCCAGCCGTGGCATGCCCACCCATCTATGGGACGGGCTTAGAATAGAACACAAGTCTACACCATCACAGCGACTGGATCTCTTTGGACGGCAAACGAGACCAATACGTGATGGCATAACGGCATCTATAACCTACCGTGAAGCTATTCCGATCGCGTTCTTACACAAAGACACCGCGAGGCTGCAAATATCAATATTAATTCCTTTTTCGGGTTGCAAACACAGAAAAAGTAAACCTTTGTAAACACTGGCCCCATCGCTTTCAAACGGGTGGTTGCCTTTGGTGCGCCGCGCCCCTTCCTTGGAGCTTGGAGACCTGCTTTATTTCATTATATATTGCATTGTATATTGCATCAATATGTTCTCTGCGTTTGCGTTTTTGCTTTTTGGGAAAGAACCAAAAACTTTGCGTGCTTTCCCAACTTGTCGTTATTCCTGCTTTTTTTTTCCTCGTTCATTGTTGCATTATTTCCCAAGACAACCAACTGCCTCTTCTTTTTATCCTTCTACTTCCCGCTTTCCCATCAACAGTTCTGTCTGTCTGTTGCCCTACGGTTTACTTCACAACAGCTTAGTGCCAATTCTATCATCGCGAACTTGATTCGTGTATTGCCCGTTCATGTTCATTGTCTCAGTCCATCATATGCAGAATATCGAAGCCGAATCCGCAGTACCCGATACAGTTGTAAGCTAGCTATCCATGCACATGCCTCGCACTCCGCTCTGTTTCCCTCACACGCTATTGTCAACTATTCTAGTATTGTCTCCCGATAACGCTTGTCTGCATGGTATTTCTCGTATCTGAAGCTTTCCTATTGCGCATTGGAAATGAGATCCCGAAAGCGTCTTGATATTCGTGACAACTACTTGTGATGGTTAAACAGAGCTAGCAGATATACCCCTTCATATCTCTCAAAGGATACATGGCTCGCTTCCCAACGGCGAGTAGAAGTCATTTCTACCAAGAGGATTTCTTTGTTACAACGGCACTTACCATTTACTTATAAACTGACGCTATGTCTCATATTTTAGCTCGCCTACTACCGCCTAGGCTACCCAAGCTCTCACAGATATAATATAGAGCACGACGCACAAAATATAACCTCTTTCCCTCCTCCAAAAGCATAGAGCTGCATTTGTATCTCGCTTACTCTAGTAATCATGTCATCCACGGACGCGGATTCTACCGCCATTACTCCCGAGGAATATGCTTTGCTCGCCGCAGAATACAACGGCGCACCTCTAGTGGGCATCACCGTCGCTTTTCTTGTCTTGTCGTGGATCTCTATCTTTTTGAGGACCTACGTGCGAGTGTTCCTCACTCGAAACTTCCTTCTCGATGATTGGTTCATGGTATCTGCTCAAGCAGTCTATACTGTTACATGTACCTTCATATTCCTCGGAGTGCACTTTGGGCTAGGAAGGCACAATGCGGTTCTCGACATCGACGATATGACAAACGCTCTTAAGGTACAGTCCCATGATTTTGGCACCGCAAGAATCAACTCCGTGTTAATATTCTGTCTTGTCTATTTAGTACCAAGCTCTGGTAACAGAAGCATATGTTCTTAATATGATGCTCTTAAAGTTTAGCATTGGCATCTTTCTACTAAGACTTGCCATGCATAAGCGCTATACCTATGTCATATGGGGTAGTCTTGTGTTCGTATTGATCTGGAGTGTGGTGATTTTGGTCTGGAATATACTACAATGTGATCCCATTCAAGGCCAATGGGATATCACCATTTTGGATCGCAAATGTGTTTCTACAGGCCAAATTCTCGCTGCTGCCTACTCAGTTAGTGTCATGACTATTGTCACTGATTGGCTCTATGTAAGCAATATATACTGTGGTATGCTAACCGTGAGCTCATTACCCCGCTAACATGAAGCTTGAAGGCCATTCTTCCAATCCCTATGCTTTGGGGAGTCAAAATGACAAAGCAAACCAAGATTACAGTTATTGTCATTCTTGGGCTAGGTGTTTTGTAAGTGATACTATTCTTTGACCAACACCTGTATCACAGTTACTAACGTCTCGGACACAGTGCCTCTATTGCTACGTTGATTAGGTTCAAGTACCTTGTCACAATCAACGATCATACCGATATTCTTTGTAAGTATACACAATATCCCTCATCCAGACTAAATCTAATATATCCTGATAGACTCTTCGACCGATGCCTTGATATGGACTATGGTTGAGCCTGCTGTCGCGACTGTAGCATCCTGTCTTTCAACAATTCGGCCCCTGCTAAGACAATTCCGTGTTAGAGGTTTTGAATCCACAGAGGGTGCTAGTTATGCCGTTGGCGGTAGAGCTGCTCGGTCAGGACAAAGTGGAACTAACCATTACAGTGAAATTGGGAGAGACCTTGAGCTAGGTGATAAGAACACAGCAACGACTACAACTGTCGTCGGAGCTACAGGCAACCGGTCTCCTTCTTCCTCTGACACTGATCTAGCTATCAGAAGTCTGAAGCCTACTGCAATTATCGGCGATGACCAGGCAATCCCAGCCCGGAAGCATAACATCAATGAATCGATCTCACCAAATCAAATCATCCACACCACACACATCGAGATTCAATCACAGCCAGCAAATATTGAGCGAGAGCTCCAAGTATCCCCGACTCAGTCGACATCTCCAACTCGCCCTTTGGTATCAAGTCATAGTCAAAGGCACACTAAACGTAGCTCAGAATCTCTACATACGATGTCTCGAACCCAAGATTCAGAGCCATGGATCATCAAAACGACCACTGAAAATGACAGCTCGCTTATAGAGTCGAGTGTTCATCCGCAAAATAGTCATGGTCCTCTCGGATCACATACACCGGACTCTCGATAGGCACGTACATAAAAGGAATGTTTGTTGGATCTGACAACGCATTATGATGACAGGGGACAATGTAGTTAATTAGATCAATGGGACAAATCTGATAATAAAGTTGAAGTTGCATAACACAAGTACCGTAGAATTATGATTATAATTTTTTTTAAAAAAAAGCTATGATTAATACACAGCCAATTAACATACATAAGAATCCATTATATTCATGATATGGTTAGTGATAAATGACATGTTACACAAATAGCATATGCAAATTCTATTTTTTGTATACCCATTAAACGCCAAACTATGCTTTCAACACAACCGATATAAATACATTTTTAAGACCTAATTCTCTAGATAAAGAAAGATTGCGTTTACACAACTATATCATTAAGAGTTTCGAAAAGTCGATAGAATCATTGAACAGGAGCTTCCAGATCCTCGGCGCTAATGACCCATTCCGAAGTGTCTTCATACTTTGGGGCCAGGATGAACTGGCCCATGACTTTTCCTAAGCCGACAGCACGTCCATCATTTTGCTGAGATTCTTCGTTTGCACGACTAGAAGAATCGCCGGGTCGTCGTTCATCCGAATATTCAACCAAGACAGCGGACGTGACGAAGTCCCGCTTCAAGGCTGGACGCATTTCGTATGTGATGCCACCCCAGTTGATTTCGACGCGGCCAGATTTACGTACCACCATTTGACCGACGAATCCGCTCTGGTTATCTGTGGGTTTGGTGGTAGCTTCTATGTCTGAGAAATCATCTTCGTCTTCGCCTTCGTCGTTGGGGCTGATGTCGTTGATTCCGGTTGTGCCACCAGCGGTGGTAGATGGGTCAAGGGCAAATGAATCGTTAGAGTCAGATTTGGGCTGAGGTCTGGAGACGGGACGTAATGGTGGCATTATAGAAGGGAATTGGAAGAGGTATACACGGCCTTCTCGTGCGATACCTTCTTCTATGATCCTTTCTTGGGTTTGTTGCTCGGTTTCGCCTTCTTGCGGTTCGACGTTGTCATGGATCTTGATGTGTGCAAACTCATTATGCATGAGTCGAAGATCCGATTCGATCTGCTCACTTTCGGGATTTGTGGGAGGCTTGACCTTGCTCTCGGGCGTCTCCTTCTCGGTCGATATTTCGTATTCCACAAACATGCCGTCATCGTCATCGTCATCATCGTCAACAGCGTTCTTACGGCCACTGTCAAACTTGATTTCTTTGCCTTCGAGATTGGGCAAGGAACCTTCGGGTCCGATAGCCTTGGACTTGGAAATTGCTGTCTGGAAGTCGATGTCTTCGTTATCGCTGGAGGAATCACCTGCTTTGTCCTCTGCTTCCATCTCAGCGGCCGTTGCGACCTTGACGACTTCCTTCTTGGGTTTGGTACGGTAGATGCCCATAGGAGCTAGACCAGGAAGCTTGCCCTCATCATTGTAGAAATCAAAGTTGTTCTCGTCATCGGAATCGTCGGCGCCAGGGGGCTTGCCGAGCTTATCGGCATTGATTCTTGGCTCGTAGTTTTCGAATCGGCTATTGGTGCTCTCTCTAGAGGTTCGAGGATCGGAGCTGGTACGGCCACCACGTCCACGCCCGTCCGTGCCTATAATAGTATCAGAATTAGTCAACAATGGCCAACTCATGAGCGTATAGATGAAGACTTATACATACCGCTTCTTTGCGCAAACATGCCTGTGGAGTTGCTACCACGCCCTCTCTGTCCCATAGCATTGCCGCGGCTTCTACCGCCCCGGAAACGGCCTCTAGGTCTAGCCTTGGCTTCCTCCGCAGCGCGCTCGCGTTGTTTCTGTGCTTCCTGTTCGGCGATCGCTGCTCTTTCAGCTTCGCTGCGGCGCGCATTCTTGGGCTTGAATCGACCTCCCCATGCGCCGCGGGAAATGGGCGTCGCGGTGCCGGGTTCGGATTTGATAAAGGGCATGGGAGTACTGGATTGGCTCGAGACTTCTATGGGGGTCGAGGAACTAGCTCCCGTCGATTCTGAGGCTACTAGTCGAGCAGTCAGTGAAGCACCTCTGCCGCGGCCGCCTCTGCCTCTACGAGCGCCTGGAGCTGATCCGCGCTCCATGTTGGGTCGAGAGAGTGGTGATCCTGATAGACTGAGTTATACGAATGAGAATAGGCGTGGATATTAGCAACTGGTGGTATAATAGCTTGCTGTGTCGATCGTTGAAGTTGAATCAAGATAATAATAATCGTTAAATGTATAGCTGAGGTAAGGCTGTGAAAATGTTCGCAGAAATCATTTAAATCAAAAAAAAATTGCCCCGCTATGCAATATCCGTACATGGTGTATACCATATCAGTACCATGTTAGTACATCTTTGTCTTTATGGGTTAAACCCTCATTCATGTCCATCTAACTCGGACGTTGCTTTAGTCGGGAAACTGGGCATGAATTTTTGTTTATTGAAGACAATATATGGCATTATCACCAAATACTTTGACTATTGTGCCCTCTCGCGCTATCATAGAACGAAGCCACATCCTAGCGCCATTAACATTGGCAGCACCGAATTTCACCACAACACATCCTCGCAATTTGGCTGCTGACCAGGTGACATTAGTTTCCTTCTCGAGACTGAGCCGTTGAAATCGCCAAGCCAGTTCTTCGGATGAATCCTGGGAAGGAAGCTCGTCACCCCATGTACGAGCGCCTATCCGGGGCGTCGCTTCGAATTCACTCATGAAGAACTGGCCTAGTTTTTGCATTTGGGAACCCCGTAATATAAGAGTACCAAAAACACCAAAGCCGTGCATGGTATCAGCCAGTGGGACGCCCGATATGACATTACTTTCGGAATCCAACAATACGGTATCTCTGACCAGTAACCGGTCTTTTTCTCCAGTGAGCCAGATCTCGTTGGTGCCTGTCCATTTCCTGAAACTCCAGATCTCATCTAGGGCTACACGACCTTGACTCACCCAATCTAGGAGACATAGGTCTGAAGATGCATCGAGCTTGAAGATTTGGCGTTGCTCATATATGCTGGTTGCATACGGCTGTACAGGGTCTGGGAGAAGGCAGAGACTACCGCCCTTTTCAATAACGATATCGAATGTTTGACGTGTGACTTTGTCTGGAGTATCCGACCCGTAGACTTTTGTGTACCCTTGGGTCAGTAGACAGAGGCGCGAATCTTGGCGGACTAGCATGTTAACGTTGACTTTGTCTCCGCCCACTAGCCCTCCGCCGTAGGAGAGGATGAAGACTACGGCACTTTGGTGCTCTGGAGTCGGTATGGGGGATATCATTTTTAGAGGATATCTAAAGCTCATGGCTTCTATAGTAGTCATACCCTCGGGTACCTGTCGAACGACGATACGGCCCTCTCCGGGGGTGGTGATGGATGCCGGAAAAGGCGACACCATGATATATAGAGGGGGTGTGCTTGGTAGATGGCTTGAAAAATAAGAAGAGCAGAATTTTACGTTGAAAAGGGTGAACTTTTGATCATGTACAAAGTTTAGAGGGTCTGATAGGGCGTATAAGTGAGATCGCAAGTGTCTGATAAGAATGACTAATTGCCTTTTCTACAGTACATGTGGTACCTTATGTAAGCCAATAACTAGCGCAGTGCCCAAGATAAGTATGGATACAGATACTGCTATAAGCCGTCCTACAGCTTAATTATGCGTTTGGCATATTTTTCCTCCAATATTTCCGTTCATTTTCTGTAAACGCGAGTACCCAACTTACTGAGTTCGACAGGGCGCTATATCATGCGTACAGTGCCCCATACTGTATCTGTGGCTACGGAGCTTTTTCAGGCGAGGTTGAGGAGAACTTGGTGGACTGGAAGTGATTGAAGAGTCATTCAGTACAGTAAGATGCTTGCTGTCGAGTGTTTGTAGGCCAGTCCGCAGTGGTGCGATATCCAGCGCCTGATTCAGAAAGCTGAGATGATGCCGGACGGCAGGTCAGTTGTGGCACGCTGAAGACCAAGGCCCCCACAGTGCGCACGGCCACATGCACTATATGGCTGTTCTGTTGCGTTGTGCAGGCCTTAGAGCAGTCGCGAAAATTGAAGATCCACTTTGCCGCCTGCGACGCGACCGGTCAGATTCGGTTCTTTCTCAGCTCATCAATACTGGCTAACTAAGCAACAAACCCACGAGCAGCCTTAGCCTTCCAGCTCCAGACGACAGACGACAGACGATGCCATTAGAGCCACCCAGTCCTTGATACCCAATTGTTTTGCTGTCACTGCCGCTATTTTTTTCTTCTTTGCATCATCTCCGTCGTTCCGCTGGTGCACCTGCCTGCCCTGATCACTGCCTCTGTTGCGGCCACAACACCACAACACACGTACTGTTGCGACAAGCCCAAATGAACAGCAACGCGATAGAGTCCCCCGGGCTCGATGGCGATGGCTTCACGCGCCGTTCCGAACGCGCCATGCGAGCCACTGGAAACTACCAGATTGACTATTCGCAGGCTACCAAGCGCAAGCGCGATGGCGCAGATGCCGGCGGCCTGAACGTCGACGACGACGATGACGACGAGCTCAGCGATCTCAGCGACCTCCATGTCGACAACGACTACGACGATAGCGACAATGACCCGGAGGCTTCTGTTGCCGCCAAAAGAGGCAAAAAGCCCGCTCGCTCGAGAAAACCCGCTATGAAGAGAGTCAAGACCGGCAACGGTCAGCCTGGCCTTTCTGCGCTGCCTACGAGGCCCAAGAAGACGGTGCGCACTGTAACTGCTGTTGCAGACGAAGGCTTCACTGCCCCAGAAGGCTCGCTTTTCTGTAAGCTCAACACCATGGTTCCCCAGCTCACGAAGCTCCCAAAAATACTAACGCGTAGCTCTAGACGAGATATTTGAAGGCTCCAGCGAGGTCTCTGATATCGCCGAGCAATGGCTCAGCCAATATCGCGACAACGGCGATGCCGCTACAACAAAACTGGTGAATTTTGTACTGCAGTGCGCGGGTTGCAACATCCCAATTGACGAAGACGACATCCGTGACGAGGAGAACTGCCAAAACAGACTGACAGACATCCAGTCAACCCACCAAGATGTAAGTCGGGATGAGCTTATTCAGACCCCCTCAGTACTTAACTGACGCAATACTACGTGTAGAAATCTATCATCGACTACCCTCTCATAGCCCGAGGAAAGGGCGGTGGCAAACCATTCCGTGACCTCCTCTCCGGCTTCTTCAACTCCGTGATTAACCTTCTCCACGAGACTGATATTCTCTACGAAGACAACTCGCTTATCAACACTCTCTACACTTGGATTGCCACCTTGTCGTCTTCTACTCTCCGTCCCTTCAGACATACTGCCACCACGGTTGCCTTGATGATCCAAACCGGGCTTGTCGAGGTTGTCGATGCCCTCGAAAAACGCACCGCAGCTCTCGAAATGCAATTCGAGTCGGCGCAAAAAGGGCGTAACCGCGCCAGAATTGCAGAACTTCAAAGATCACTCGACGATGCCACAAACCATCGTAGTATCTGCCAGGAAAAAATCGCCGCCTTCTTCGAAACAGTCTTCGTCCACAGATACCGAGATGTCGATCCCAAAATCAGAACTGAGTGTGTTGAGGCCCTTGGTACGTGGATTTGGGAGTTGCCTTCCACCTTCCTCCACCCCGAGTACCTGAGATACCTTGGTTGGATGTTATCAGATGTCACAAGCACTACCAGACAAGAGGTTCTTCGCCAGCTATCGCGTATCTTCAAGCGGGATGCTCAGAAGGTTGGCCACTTCATCGAGCGTTTCCGCAGCCGTTTGGTGGAAATGGCCACTCGTGACTCGGAAGTTTCGGTTAGAGCATCTGCTATCTATGCCATCGAGGTTCTGCGTGCTGGTGGTATGCTGCAGCCCGATGATGTTGATGAGATCGGCAAGATGATTTTCGACTCGGAACCTAGAATTCGCAAGGCTGTCATCTCTTTCTTCTTGGCATGCGTCACTGAATTAAATGAGGGCATGATTGAGAGAGCGGGCGGTATCGATGCTGTCGAAGAGGCATTCGGCTCTGTTGAAGAGGATGACTACGATTCACCACAGGAAGGCTGGCTTACCATCAAGAGCATGGCTGAGCTTCTGACAAACTATGATGCCTCTATTCGGGAAGCTGATAATCCCTTTGTGAGAAAGCCCGTCACCGATATGATGACTAAAATTGAGGAGCCTGATACTCGTATAGCACTTGCTTCTCAGGTAGTCTACGAAAAGATCCCAGAGGCCCGTAACTGGGAAATGATTGCTGGGTATCTTCTCTTCGATCATTCCACAAGCTCAAAATCCAAGCGCTCAAAAGCGCACTCATCAGCTGAACAGGTCGTCAAAGGCCTCGTGGCACCGACTCCCGAGGAGGAAATCATGCTTCTTGAAGTTCTCAGTGCTTCTGCCAAATCCAGCCTCAGTCAAAACCCTCTGCTACTCACCCAAGGGAAGAAACTGAGTAGAGCGGATCTCAACGAGCTACACGACAACACCGCCCTTCAGCTTGCCAATGTTATCCGTAGGCTGCTCAATAAGTTTGGTGGTGATGCCGCAACAGCAACCTCTGTTCTCAAGCTGGAACACTTCCTTGACCTACAAATATTCTCTCATCTACGCCAAGAATCTAGCGCCTACGAGAAGCTTCTAGACGAGATATGCACCCAGTTCAACCGCCACAACAACAAGAACGTCTTGGTCGAGGCCGCTGCTTCCTTGCTACATGCCCGCTCTTACGACGATTTGGAAGAAATGGTTGATAGTAGATTAGCAACTCTCTGGGAGGAAGCCATCGATACGCTTCGTAGCTTTGACAAGAACTATGAGGTTTCAACGAGAGGAAACCTCGAGGTTTCGCAACTCTCAGATCTTGGTACCGTGCTATTGAAGATCAGCCTTCTTGCCAAGATCTCAGATTGCTGTACTGTTCTAGAAACCGAAGGTCGTGACATCAGTTCAACCGACCCTGCCATCAATATCCTCGCGTCCCTGGTCCACCGTGGACAATACGACCAGGCTGATGCGAACGTTGACGATGCTGAAGATGAAGCTGTCAGCCTGGCCATCGAAGCTTCGTTGTTCTACTTCATGTGGAAGGTCAAGGCTATGCAACAGATGATCCAGTCGGGCGCGGGAGTTTCAGAGAGAATAGTGGATTATGTGTCAGCCGTGCGCGACAAATTTTGGACACATTTGGTGGAAACCTTCTCGACCAGAGCTTTCAACGATGATCTCCAAATGCTTGCAGCTGGCACTGTATGCGATCTTCACGTGCTCTTAGGCTCATTGAGACCTTTTATCGATCAAGCCAACGCGTCAGGTTCCGTTCCAAATATCGACGGATTATCCACCTTGGTTCGTCCCGTCGAGCCGGGCCTGGTCAGAGAATTCATCTTCGTGCTCGACGGAGCAGAAAAGGTGTACGCTAAGCGCGCCAAGAAGGTGCTCAACGATCCCTCGGAGGACGAGGACCCCCTGGATGATGATGAGGATGAAGATGACAACTCGGACGACCAAGACCAGGGCTTGTCAAAGCTTGAAAAGATCGCTCTTGAGCTTCAAGCCGAGAAGAATCTGTGCGAGCTGGCTGGCAAGTACGTGCTGGCTATCAGCTCCAAGTTGCTGGACTACATGGGTGACTCGGCCGGCAAGCTTCGTCGCCGCTTACAGCGTAACCAACATAACCTCGGCCCCAACTATAAGGAGGTCGTCTCATATTTAAACGAGGCCAAGATGGCAGAGGCGATCAACGGCCGCCGTAAAGCTCCCAAGAAAGCCAGCGGCGTCAACAAGGGGAACAATGGCACATCCAACGGCCTAAACAACAACAAGCCTTCCGGCCACAAGAGCGCAACACAAATCGGCGATGAATCAGACTCGGAACTCTCGGACGTTGGCGACCATGATGAAGATTCACCGGAAGATTTACGGCGACGGGAACTCTTGGAGGATGATATTGATGATGACGTGGGGCATGACGAGGTACCAGCCCGTAACGTAGCCGTTGACGACGATGACATCCTCGGTGACTAAATATATAAACTCGGGTTTGGTGTACACGACATAAATCAGGCGTCTTTCATGATGTTGTTTCTTTAATTTTCGCTCTTACTGTATCTTATTGATTTATACTTGTTTCTTTCTTCGATATCTTTTTTTATTATTTATTTCCTTTATGTTTTTTTTTGGGATGGGCTGGCCATTATATTATGATTATGGATTTGTTAAATAACCAATGGTATATCTGGGTTTTGCCCCTTTGAAAAAAAATTAAAAAAGACACAAAAAAAACTCTATCGTGCATCGTGATCTAATTCCCTCACACAAGAGGATATTTATAATATATCGTGAATATAGCAAAACTGGTTATAGGAAACTTACCAAGTTAGTTGAGTCTACAAGGTAAATATACCTATTCAATGCCCTTCTTTACCTTACTCGAGGCTTCTACCACCTTGTAGTTCAAAGCAAAAGCAATAGATCATGGAATAAAAAAGTGTAAAGCTAGATAGAGGCCTTAAGTCAACGCAGTGATAGTTGATAAATATTTTCTGTAGATAGCTAATTACATATATAACTTGCTCAAGATAATGACAAAAGGATTGTATGTCTAAATAATAGGAGAGAAATGGCTAATCTTTGTATTAGAGGGTTCTACAGATGAATGCCTTTTGTCTTGTCTAAGAATATTTTTTTGGGATTTTCTAAAGTAAGTCCTGGAATAGATGAAAATTATCTACTTGTGTATGTATGGTCTGTTATCTTATCAAGGCCTTGAACCCCCCCCCCCCACGCCTTGATTATTATTAAGTCGTCGCTCGCGTCACTTTTGTTCCTGTCAGTTTATATTGTCTTAAATACTTCTTCCCTTCCCCAGCGTTTTCATCCGCTTTATTGGCCGAGCGAACTATGGCGCCGTATTGTAGAATGCAACAAGCAAAGGGCTGGCATTGTATTGCTTTCTTTGCATTCTTGGTGTTCTTTTTGATAAGTTGGGTTTTCCCTGTTTCGTCATCGGATGAATTTGCTGGTGCACCTGAAAATGCTTTGTTTGCTTGCCATGTCGTTTCTTCTTGGGCTTGAGCTTTACGCTTGACTTCTTCTAGATTTCCCCAAAGTTTGAACATTTGGTGTCTGAGGGTGGCTAGGGAGGTGCTATCCGTATGTAAGCTGTAACAACAACCAGGTGGAATTAAGGCGCGGTTAGTGACTGCATATCTCGAGTATGAAATCGCCAGAAGGGTTTGTCTTGACTTACTTAGTTGCCTCCAGATCGAGGAGATAACAGGCGGATTCGTTGTCGACATTGACCCATACGAAGCCTGGATTATTCGTGGTGGAGGCATCTTGAAGTTTGAGTTGAAACTTCCACTCCCACTTTGATTGTACAAATGGTGAATCGGGGTTGATATCAGCAAAACCTTCTATATTGTCGACGAGTATGCCGTCGTCTATAGTGAGTCTCGAAAATGAGAAATCTTTGATATCTTTTGGCAAGAAATCTATCACACGAACGACAGCCATGTACTTTCCGAGGTTGAAGGGAAGCCTGAAGGAGATATCTTCGCCATCTACATTGATGTCATGATTGTGGTACTTGATGATCTCGCTTATGGGTGATACGTAATTTGTATGGCGCTCACAATCGACTGGTAGCATTTCCGTGGTTAGCTTCTTGAATAGATATGTATGGCGGGATGGAAAATGGCCACGTACCGTCTGGATTCATATTTTCTGGAAGACCAGAGTCAGCAGCCTCTTTGGACTTGATTAGATATTTCTCTGCTTGGCGGCGAGCCTTTCCGTTCTTACGCTTTGAAACGGGAGCCTCCGTAGTGGTATCGGCCTGGCCAGCCTGATTATTACTGGCTGTTGAAGACTCGCGAGTCTCTTCTTTGCCAACCGCAGAGGAGATAGGCATCTGGGCCCGTTCATCCATATAGGTTACTTCAGTATTCAAGATAGTAGAAGTGGTAGGTTTGCTAATAGCTGGCGATTTAGGTGCGATGGGTGCTGGGTTTGAAGAAGCTGGTGGTTTGGGTGCAATGGGCACTAGTTTTTTGGAATGGGCTCTGATAAACTCTAGTTGGCGCGTTTGGGCGTTGGCTATCAACGGGTCCCCTGAGTTTACTTGATCGCGATATACTGGGCGGACACTGAGTTCGCTTTCAAAGTTGGTGGTTTCATTTATGCTACCCTCCAGCGGGAATGGCAGAGCGTGTTTGACTTTGACGTTGAAGAGATGAAACCACTGCAGTAACTTGGGATCGGAAGCTAGGAAATCGTCTGCATGATGCCCGTATAGCAGGATACTCATGACCATGTCATCAGGATAGTGTGAAGATTTTGACTTCTTTTTCTGATCCAAGTAGCCATGTGGATCGTCAAAAGAGCTCTGTGGCGACTGAGAGACTAGATTTTCGTTTTGTGTGTAGTCAACAACTTGGATAATAATTCGGCCGGGGCCTATTTGGGGTTTAGCAACAAGTTGGACCAACATGTTATGCCACGACCCTACTTTTAGATCCTGGATCAAGCAGAATTTGCGGTTGACGTCTGTAGTGATGACGTTCTTGATAGATACGCTGTTGTCGATAGTCATGGGAGTGATGTCAGAAGTCTCGATCAAGGGATAAGACGTTTCTAATATCCCACGGAGTTCCTTTTCTAGTGCACTATAAGCGTTCGGATTGTTGTTCTTCATCAAGATGAACGTAGGATTTTGTTGATCTAAGGGCTTGTCAAATTGGCTTGGACTAAAGTACTTGATCATGGTACTACCAGTGTTCACCAACGTTATTTCTCCTCTTTTGTGAGGCTATATACAGGTCAACTGCTATCCATGTTACTTTGTACTGCTGTCAGATTACTTACTTTGACACTATACATGATGACACCATAGCCAGTAGGGTCAAAATCTGGGAATCCGTCAATATGATGGAAGATGGCCGCCTCCATAGCTATGCCTGAACGATCTCGTATCATGTATAGCACTCTATGGTCCTGGGCTAGAAGCTCGCTGTGTTAGAGGGGTCTGCTACAAAGATATTGATTACTGGCGGTATATTACCTCTTGATGATTTAAATATGCCAATTACTTTGATTATGATGGCCACAGTATGTGTGACCTGGTTAAGTAGCTCGGGACAATCGACGAGATCGTTCAGGCCATGGTACGTGGCATATCTTCCCGACCTGTTTACATTGGATTGCATTGTTTACTGGATCAATACCAGCGGGCTGAGATATGTGTGGATTTTATAGAGATGGACTCAACGACGGACTACTTAGTCGGGACGAAGTAAGCTCTGGGAGCATAAAAAAGACTGTGCGTGCTTAGCTAGGCGGTCGTTGATTAGGAGTTTAACACCAAATCGAGACGCGCGAATCTGGGGTTGTAGTGTAGTCAGCAGATAAACGACAACCACGGTGCCACGTGACAGGAGAGCAGTGCATAACAGTGCACAACTTTAGTGGATAACTTTAGTGGACAATTCTAGTGGATGACTGTGCGCTGGAATGCACACTCAAGTGTGGGGTCGAGCAGAGCAAGAAAAAGCTTTCCATTACAGCTGCAGTCAGTGGTTTTGGGGGGTTTTTAGCTGCCGTAAGGGCTGGCTACCCACTTTCTTGTCTGGGCTGGCCTATCGAGTTGAGGTGGTAGCTTGTTTAGTTGCTAGCCGTTCTATTTCCTAAGGGCGATACTGCAAGCTGCTTGGTTAGTCGCTATCTCTCTATCTTCCTGTCTCTCTCTGTTCTCTGTTTCTCTCTCTCCGCCCTTCTGCCCTTCTAACTAAGGACTCCTCAAAATTTCCTTCCCCAAACTTTGTTCCATCTTCACCCTCCGGCTCAGCTCCTGGTTTTTTTTCTTTCCTCCTACACTCCATCTCCCAAAATCCAAACATATCCTTCTCGTGTCTTCGGAATATCAACAAGCATCTGAAGAACTGAGCCACTGCACTGATTCATCTTCAAGGCCGCCTTCTTTCGTTTTCGTCGTCCTTCCGCAGCGGGTCAAATCACAAGCTTGAGGCACTGTCCTTCAGCCTTTTGTACTAGCTTAGTTTTTTTCTTTTTCTTTTTCTTTTTTTACTCTATCCATCTCTCCCCCTACTCTAATCAACGTCCATTGACTATCGCAACAATGGCCGACCGTTACATTCCCGAACATCGCCGCAACCAGTTCAAGGCCAAGAACGCCTTCAAGCCCGATGAGCTGCGCCGTCGCCGCGAGGAGCAACAGGTTGAGATTCGCAAGAACAAGCGTGAAGAAAACCTCGCCAAGAGACGAGGCCTTGGTCCCGGCCCTGGCCACGGTGCCTCTCTCGGTGCCGCCCCTGATAGTGACGATGAGTCTACTCCCACCGAGTCGCAGGCAAGTCTTCTCCACGATAGTGATTTCCTCTTACTCTGATTCGGTTTTCGTCAAGAACCCCCTTTTTACGTGTTTTGTTTATCGACAAGTGGTTCATATTTTGCTGCTTGGATGAGCCCGCCATTGTTGTGGTGCCTTGAGGGGTCCATGAGGGGCCTTCAAACAAGCTTGTTTCCATGACGACCCCACACACATTACGCTTCTAGTGATGCTCTGCAAGTGCAAGCTAGCACTAAGTTTTGTCTCCCTAATCCAGCCTCTAACCCAGAGAGGGCCTTCTAAAGTCCTTCATTTTTCATGCAAACGCTATATGCACAGCTACATGCGATCTTCCGCACTATACGATGATTCGGGCTCTACACTCATCGTCGAAGCGCTCTGGTGATCTATGCTGCACGACGTTCAAAGTGGCTGTCCAGGGGTGCCATGTCGCCACTACACTACCCCTCCAAGCAGCCATTGTTGCCTTTTGCCCACTAAATATATAGCATGCCATTTATTCGTTCGCTGTCAATGCACTCGCACTAACATTTATTGCTTTGCCTTATAGTTGACCGAGGATCTTCCCCAGATGGTCGCTGGTGTCTTCTCCGACCAGATCGACCAGCAAATTCTAGCCACCACCAAGTTCCGTAAGCTGCTATCCAAGGAGCGCAACCCCCCCATTGAGGAGGTCATCAAGACCGGTGTTGTTGGTCGCTTTGTCGAATTCCTGCGCTCCCCTCACTCCCTTGTCCAGTTCGAGGCCGCTTGGGCCCTAACCAACATCGCCTCTGGCTCCGCAACCCAGACCCAGGTTGTCATTGAGGCCGGCGCTGTCCCCATCTTCGTCGAGCTTCTGGCTAGCCCTGAGCCCGATGTCCGTGAGCAAGCTGTCTGGGCTCTGGGTAACATTGCCGGTGATAGCCCGAAATGCCGTGACTACGTGCTAAGCTGCGGTGCCCTCAAGCCTCTCCTGGCTCTTCTTGGCGACAGCCGGAAACTCAGCATGCTGCGCAACGCCACTTGGACCCTCAGCAACTTCTGCCGTGGCAAATCTCCTCAGCCAGAGTGGCAGGCGGTAGGTTCTCTCATATCCACCTCATCTGGAGACTCGCCACAATTGACATCAATCTTCTAACATTTCCAAACTCTAGATTTCTCCCGCCCTCCCCGTTCTGGCCAAGCTTGTCTACTCACTGGATGACGAAGTCTTGATCGATGCCTGCTGGGCTATTTCTTACCTTTCCGACGGCTCCAACGATAAAATTCAGGCTGTCCTCGAGGCTGGTATCCCTCGTCGTCTTGTTGAGCTCCTGACCCACGCTTCTACTTCGGTCCAGACTCCTGCTCTTCGTTCCGTTGGTAACATTGTTACTGGTGATGATATCCAGACTCAGATTATCATTAATTGCGGCGCTCTGCCTTCTCTATTGTCTCTGTTGTCTTCTACCAAGGATGGTATCCGCAAGGAGGCTTGCTGGACCATCTCCAACATCACCGCCGGAAACTCGACCCAGATCCAATCCGTTGTCGACGCTAACATCATCCCTCCTCTTGTGCATCTGCTTCAGAATGGCGACCTAAAGACCCGTAAGGAGGCTTGCTGGGCTATCAGCAATGCCACTTCTGGCGGTCTGCAGAAACCGGAACAAATTCGCTACCTGGTGTCACAGGGCTGCATCCGCCCTCTTTGCGATCTGCTGGCCTGCCCCGACAACAAAATCATTCAGGTTGCCCTGGATGGCCTTGAGAACATCCTCAAGGTCGGTGACCTAGACAAGCAATCTTCTGGCAGTAGCTCAGAGTCCATCAACCGCTTTGCCCTATTCATTGAGGAGTGTGGTGGTATGGAGAAGATCCACGATTGCCAGAACAACGCCAACGAGGAGATCTACATGAAGGCCTACAACATCATCGAGAAGTACTTCTCCGACGAAGATGAGAATGCTGAGGAGGCCGATGCCGCACAGGCTACTGGCGCTAACGGCACCTTCGGCTTTGGTACCAACAGCCAGCAGAGCGGAGACTTCAACTTCGCTAACGCTGGTGACTCCATGGATATGTAAATGATAAAGGCTATCACTGACATAAAAGGCTACGGGTATTCTTTGGCTGTTTTCCTGTTTCAGACATAGACAAAAACACGGTTTTCTGCTTCCATTTCTATGCTATCTACCTACATCGTTCTCATGCTTCATTGCCTCCTAGCTATTGTCCTGGCTTCACTTTTGCCTTTGTTCTAACTCACTGCTAGCCCCGAGCTAGAATGAACTATGATATATACTCGACCTTCTCAACATTGAGTATCGAGTCCGGTGTCTACGGCATTTGAAAAAAAAAAACAAGAAAGAGAGAAAAAAACGCCTAGTCTGTTGTCTTCTCACTTCATTCCACGGCTTGTTACCCTCTCTTAGCCTTGTTGTGGTCGACTCCATTCTCGCACTGCTTTTCACGTCTAAATGCTCTTTCTTTCTTTATTTTCCTTGGCCTCTTTCCCTACCTCATTGTCACGGCACTAATCCTCTTCTTTCTTTTTTTTTCTTCTTTCTTGGCCATTTCTTGCATACCCTCTTTCTTCTTCGCCCCTTGTCATTTGCATAATGTTCTTCTATTCCCTTTTTTTATTACATGTCACAACTATCTACCTTCTTCCTTTTTCCCCCCGCCCCCCACCTTCTTGTATACCAGCTTAACGTGAATTGACACTGCGATTACCGGAATCAATTCATACTTCTCTACAACCTACTACTTTTCACTTACCATCTCCTGTTTTTTTGTTGAGTAACGACGCCATCGCTGTGTGATAAAACTTTACCCGTTGTTGATGACATGTGCACTACTTTACAACACCAATATCAGGCTCTGGATCCAATCCATTCAACATCCCCAATGTGTGGATCATTTTGGCTTGGAGATAGTATTGACTGGTATCATCTTGAGGCAATTGAAGAGAAGAAATGTTTTGGTTTTTGTTAGGGCATGTCTTTCGAAAGATGGGAAATCTTGCTGTATTGAGATGAAAAATATAGGACGGTCCCTTCGAGCTTTTCTTATCAACACATTGCTTTGTAAGTACAAAGTAATAGATCATGTTGAATGAATTCTTCATTCCTTCATGATGATGAATATTTATATGCCGGGGCTTGGCCTTTTTCATATCTTTTGTTGTTTGTCTTTCAAACTACTTACTATTGTTCACCAGTATCCCCTTCCTCTATGTTAAAGTTTCCTTTGTTTTGAAAACCTCAAAAGACTCGGCGTAAGTCTTGTGGTAAGGCGTTAGCCAAGTGGCTGGCTTTTGTTTTGATTTTTTTCTATCAACTGTTTCCTGGCTTTTTTTATTATTTGTATTTTCCAATTCCATCTATTGTTTTTTTCCACTCTATGTAGGCTTTATACTGGTATAACCTTTTCTCCCCAACCCCCCAATATCATGTATTTGCAAAACTGGTGCTTTCCATCACCGCTGGTAGTCAAATTAAATTTGTTAAAAATCCTCCATATTATTATTCATCGTGATAAAGAGAGTATTCAATGTAAATTGTGTAAATGGTATATATATTCTCCTTGAGATAGAACCGGCCCTTATCTCAACCTCTGTTTTGAGTATTTCACTATCAAGCGTCTAATCCGTCAAACTCGACTAGACGAACCACAGTCCTGACGATATCACTAGACGATACATCTTCCAGCGGGTTCTCGATCTTGCGAGCTACAACCGAATCGATTTGTGACCGAAGACGAGCAACGAGAACACCGATACGAGCCCATCCTTGAAGATAGAGCCAGTCATCGACAATCAAGCCACGTCCAAGAACGTCTAGAGCCAGAGTTCCTGCAAATAGCAGAAGGGTGTATGCGTTGAATGCTATATATGAAGGCCATGTGTTAGAAAAAGCAAGAAATGTACACGGATGGATACAAATGCCGGATATGGTGTGGAAACTTACGTGTCAAATCACGGATGAAAACCTTGGAGGTTGAGATCATAGAAAAATAGCTTATAAAAGCCGCTCTTCCCGAAAAGCCTTGACTATCGAATAAAGCCGACGATGGATGCACAAAAACACGGCCTTGACCATTTGTGAAATATTTGATTTGTCGTGCTTCGGGATCAGCTTCAATGGATCCAGAAGCCACGCTGACAAACTTCTTGTCGGGAAGTTGCACTCGCGCAATCTGTGGCGTGAATGCAGATGCAGTCAACGCTCTCAGAAGCGCGGACGATGTTCCGGATCCCGGAGCTGCTGTGCCGGCAGACGCTGTACCCTTGCCACGGAAACCACCGCGAGACGCAGAGGGGGCAAGAAGGCCGGTTTCTACGAGAGCATCGTGGTATTGGGAGCATGTAGTGGCAATGTCGCTTAGCGTGTTGTATGATAGGAAGTTCTCGTCACACCATGACCGCAACTGGCGTTGGTTCCGGCCTTGACTCTGGAGTTCCTGCCAGGTGCGGAAAGCAGAGAGATCGGTGATGAGATCGCCGTCGCTCGTCGAGAAGGCCATGCGGCACTCGCGGGCTTCGTCACGCTTAGCTGCGGGTGAGAGGAATGGACTACGTGTACTCAAGATGGCGGCAATCGCGATACAATCTTCCAGGCAGCCAAAGATGCAGCCATAAACCATAAGCTTGGCACATCTGAGATCGGCCGGAATCATGGCCAACTGTGTTCCCAAGGCAGTCAATTCACCTCCATCCAGAGCTCCCATCTGGTTGAGGAGTGACAGGGCACCTTCGACGGCAGTGATACTGGGAGGCGTAGGTGCCTGAGCAAGGAAGCCAGAAACATCTCGAAGTCCCATGGCGCGGACTGACAAGCACAGCTGTTCTAATGGCACACGACAGATCTCGGGTTCCGGACGATCGGCCATGGATTCTTGCTCTAGCTTGCGCGTGTAAAGCTTATAGCAAGTGCCTTCTTGAACACGTCCAGCACGACCACGACGCTGCTTACAGGCGGCTTTGGAAGCCCAGGCCTCTTCCAGTTTGCGCATATTGTTGGTGGGATCGTATGTAGTCTCCTTGACTTTGCCGCTGTCTACGACGGCGACGATGTCGTCAATGGTGATGGACGTCTCGGCAACATTAGTAGCCACCACGATCTTACGTTTATTTAGCGGTGCCCGTTGGAAGACACGCTTCTGCTCTTTCGTTTCTAGTGAAGCGTGTAGTGGTAACACATGTAACGAAGATATACGGCCAAGTTCGTTGCACAGTCGGTTAATCTCGACCACGCCAGGGAGGAAAATGAGGATACCACCACGGTTCCTGTCGCCTAGTTTCTCGTCGATCGCCAGAACGGTTTCGACCACTAAGTCGTAGTTTATACGTGGGCCAAGATTCTGGATTGCCTTGCCGATGGCAGCAGGGCCGTCGCCCTCTTCATTATAGCCATCCATTTTCAAGAAGCCGGTGATTCTCAGGATCTCCTCGAGGTATATATCAGTGACGGGATGGGTACGGCCCTCGATCTCGACCAGGCCAACACGCAAGTTCTTCCGCTCGAAGTACTCAGAGAAGGAGCGAGCATCCAACGTAGCACTCATTAGAACCAGTTTCAACAGGCCACGATGTGCAGAAAGGACTGACCGCAGGATCGTGAGCAAAAAGTCGGTATCCAAGCTGCGTTCGTGGACCTCGTCGACGACAATATGGCTGACATTAGCCAGCGAAGAAATGACATCTTGAATATCACCGCCAGCTACCTGAAGTCGCCGAAGCAGCACACCTGTCGTCATAAATGTAATGCGAGTGTCCTTGGTACGTTTAGTCTCGCCACGAATAGCGTAGCCAACCTCGTCGCCCACCCGCGTACAACGTTCTTCAGCAACTCGATCAGCCAAGCCCAGCGCAGAGATACGTCTTGGCTGGGTGACCAGCATGTTGGCATGTCCTCCTAGACCACGGCTGTAGAGGTTGTCGAGGATGAACTGCATAGACTGTGTAGATTTACCCGAACCGGTCTCTCCACTGATGATAGTGACATCATTGTCTTCGACAGTTTGCACAAGGCGGTCTTGGATCTTCCATGCCGGTAGGTTTTCACGCTTGCTTTCCATTTCCTGCCATTGCTTGGTTCTGATGCGCTGCTGCCATTCTTCGCGGGACTTCAAATCTTCGCGCCACGAGATGAAACTAGGCTTGTTCTTGTGTCGTTTCTTGTCGTCACGAGATGCGTACGTTGGCTTTGTTTCCGAAGCTGCCGAGGCCACGGCAGAGATGTCAACCAGGCGGCCTGGATCCTTGATGATGGTGTTGATGTTTTGTTGCACCCAGTCTATGACGAAGTACATCTTCATTTCTTCGCCCTTCAGATCTTGATCGATGTAGTTCAGGGCCTGCTTCAGAATAGACAGCCGGATATACGATGGCAGATTAGCCGACACACCCAAAAGCAATTGGTTTGGGTAGTCTGGGGCTTTGCGAAGTTGGAGATACGCTTCAGGCTTTGTGTTTCCGTTCACAATGGATTCAAGCTTTATTTGCACAAGTCCATCAGACAGACGCTCAAATTTCTCAGCATAGACGGATTCAATGCTAGCGATTTCATCCTCCCAGTGCTCTTCAGGCGTCGTGCCCATCAGCTCGATTTGCCCATATGACTCAGAAGTGTCAGTCAGCATTGTCTGTAGAGCCGCTGCTGACTTGGTTTCGTCACTGTTGTTTTCGTCGTAGACACGTCTGCACAGATCCAGAGCGTAGCCTGGAACTGTGAGTCTTTTGATGATGCCCTCCTTTTTCAGATTTGTCTCTCCAACGGTGATTCCGGCAATATACTTTTCCGGGAGAGCCCATGTTGGTAGATCGTCTTCGGGGACGTGGAGAAGCAGCCATTCTAAACACTCTTCACGGTCTTTGCAATAAGTCGTTGCCTCTTGTATATGGCTTTGGCGGAAGCCGATACCGCCAAGTTCTTTGACAATCACGTCTGCCTTAGCCTTGGATAGCTTGATGCCATATGGGTTCCAGATAGAGCCCTGGCGTAGCAATGACTCGATTGCAGCTCTGCTCTTCTTGCCCATCTCAATACGAGGGGCATTTTTCCAGCCCTTCATTGCAATGGCCTTTTGGTCGCCAATCTCCAAGTTTTTGCCGCGGAGTACTAGACCCGGAGTGTTGGGGGTGTTCTTCTCCTTGGCTTTGGCAGCTTCTATATCGCGGCGCTTCTTCTCGGCCACCACCTTGGCTAATGCACGGTCATTCAAGGCCTTGAATGGGTCAGCTTCGTACATCCAGGCCTTGCCTTCCTTGAGATCTTCTGCCTTGAGCGCAGCGAATTCCTTCCAGAGTGACTTGTAATCGGGCGGGAGCACACTATGGCGGTTCTGCATGCTGCAAGTCCGGAACAGTGCGTAGGTGGCTGCACAGTGTCGTGCCTCCAGCGCAGTGTCTCGGGTCACTAGATGCTTGTGTGAGAGCGGCAGTTTGAAGGGCTCTAACTTGGTCATCTCGTGTGTTTTAGGGTCTTTGGCGCTGATAGTCACCCAGCACGAGAAGCCTTCGGGAGTCTTGCGCATGTCGTACACGGGCTTCTCCCATCTCTGCTTCTGGCAATATTCGTTGAACAGATTCTGCGGCAGCTTGCCGGTCCACGACGCACCACCGATGATCTGCTTCGCCGTCGGCTTGGGCGGTGCTAGTGCTTCTGCGGCGGCTTTTGTAGCAGCTAATGATGAGCCCGAGTCCTTCTTGCCGTCCTTTTTGCTCTTCTTAGCATCAGTCGGTGTGGAACTGCTGCTGGCGGTCACTGCGTCCTTTTTAGGGGCAGAGGCGCTCTGGTTTTTTGCTCCCTTCTTCCCCATGATGCTTTGTGTCTAGATTTGGAGTGGATAAACAGTTAGTATCGGTTTCCCATCTAGCGTGACTGCGGCTTGGGCACGAACCAGTTGTTATGCAGATGCTGATAGACGCTAGTGTTGTTGTGTCCAAGGCAGACAGACGCCTAAAAATTAGAAGGACGAAGTGCCCACTCAGAAGATGAAATGTGTATCGAAGTTTTCCGATAAGGGATGACGCAAGTTAATCAAGCACGAAGAAGAAAACCCAGCTTTTCATTTCATGATTCCCTACATCGATTCACTTCAATCTTTCTAGTAAATATTGGTTTCGACGAGGTATACAGAAGACCTCAATGTTGTTATTCTAGGGCCAAAATTCAGAGTACAATCCTGGTGCTTCAAAGGTGGTTATTTACTACCCCTAGTCCACTTACTTTTGACCCACTTTTCCCCACCGTTCAGTTATCTGTTTATCTTGTACGACCGATCAGCCTCGTCGATAATGAACAATTGAGCTTTACAATTAGACAATTGCCAGTACATTACAGCAAGCTTGATATAGCACAGTACAGATCCAATAGCCATATCAAGGTGGAAAAGACTACATATACATCATACATCATGACGAAAGAAGATCAACAAGCTCAAGAAATACCGCTTTCTGAGCCCTCAGAACATTTACAGTCCGTGTCCCGGCCCAAATCACCGTCCACCCAGAAGAATGCGTGTAAGATTGATATTTTTTTAAGTGTCCCAGGGCACAGTCACTTCGCTAGCTGACTTACATATATACAGTCTCTATGCTTATGTCCTCCAAGGCCGCCAGTAAGCCGGTGGCCCCTGTTCAGAAAACAAGACGAGAATGGCGAGGCCTAGAGGGCCTTGGAACGTATATCGACAACCCGGACAACTTCCCCGCCAGTCGAGTAGTATATTACAACAGAGACGTAGTTGCTATCCATGATATTTATCCCAAGTCTACAATCCACATGCTTCTATTGCCTCGCTCAAGCGAACATAATCTTCAGCATCCATTTGATGCCTTCGAAGACCCTGTCTTCCTCGCCATGGTGAAGCGCGAAGTTGCAACTCTTCGGGCATTAGTAGCCAAAGAACTCCGCCGGAAGATTGGGGCAGAGAGCAAGTCAGATTCCAAGTACCAGGCCGTACTCAATGGAGAACTAGAGCTTCCGGAAGGTGAGGATCTTCCTCATGGACGGAATTGGGAGGTCGAGGTGATCTGTGGCATTCACGCCCATCCGTCCATGAGCCATCTCCATGTTCATGTCATGTCTCGAGATATGCACTCTCCGTGTCTCAAAAATCAAAAACACTATAACTCATTCACTACCCCGTTTCTTGTGGATATAGCCGATTTCCCCTTGGCCCAAGATGATCCCCGGCGAAATCCTACCAAACAGGGCTATCTTAAGCAAGACTTCTCATGTTGGCGGTGTGGAGCGAACTACAAGAACAAATTCAAGCAACTCAAAGATCACCTTGAAGATGAGTTCCAGGCTTGGAAGACTGAATAGCTCATATAGCTGTAGATATATATACATTTAATCACTATTCATACTGAAGAGATCTTGTTCTTCACTCAGTTTGATTTAAGCTTTCATACTTTTGTCTCTATTTTTGTAACTTGCTTTGGACCATGATATTTCAATTAGATATGTATGAACAGCTATAGGTAGAAGAACTTCATGAAGCAGATTGACAGGAGTCCAAAAAAGTACCACAGCGACTACGTTTGTTCAGGGAGCTTAACGCCACTCTGGTACGGAACGAATTAGTAGCTATGTAGCAGATGGTTTTCTATTCAATGATAGAACCAAGAACACCCTTCAAAACAATACGCAAAAATAAGTGTAAAGAAAAAAAAAGCAAAGGTCCACACCCAGGTTACCGTGAAACACCTAGACAGAATGAAAACGCAGACAAAGAAAATGGATATGTAACCAGCTCAGCTCGTCGGCCCTTGTTGCCAACCAAGTGCATCTTACCACATGTTGGCTAGAGGGGTTTCTCCAAGACGATGCTCGGCTATCCGGTGATCCCAGGGTGGTTGTGTCGGCGGATCGTTATTCATATATTATAGGCGAAAAGTCAAAGTGGCATATGACTGAAATTCGCAGTCGTCAGTCATGCTGATTGTGGATGGGTTTAGGCGGCTTCGGTATACGATGCTACTCGATACTCAGACAAGTCTAGAGTCCCACATACCGCTCTTATCACTGATGTTTCGTGAGATGGAGCTATCATCCTCCTCCTCTTCCGCCACGGGGACCTTTCTGGGGCGGCCACGGCCACGCTTTGGCTTGACCTCGCCGGGAAACGCAGCCGGCGTTGCAGAGGTAGCGGCAGCAGACTTGGCAGCCGGTGTCGATACTCCAGGCAGGGCGGGCTTGCGGACTTGTGGTGGCTGACCGTCCTTCCGGGGACGGCCACGTGGGCGCCCAACGCCGGTGGGTGTGTGGGTGACGGAGGGGCCCATCGGTTTCGGAGGCTCGATACGAATGTTGGTAGGGTGCGTAGCGATGATGGTGGTGGAGCCGGGACTTGGAGCCGTGATGATCGGCACAGCAGAGTCTAGGCTCTTGGAATTCCGGCTGCCTTTGGGCCGTCCCCGTGGACGACCGGTTGAGACGTACGTCTTCTTGACACGCTCTTCGCCCTTGCGAGGCCGGCCGCGGCCGTATTTTTTGGTGGGCTCGGCAGAACCGTTGATTGTGGAGGTCATGCCTTATTGTAGATGAGCCGGGGCTTTGATGTTGGAACCCAAGCTTGGCTGGTGGAAATGGGAACGAATAAACGAATCTGTTAGAGGGAGCTCTGGTAAATCGATGGTGGTTCGGAGTCCGTGTGAGATTATCTGGTTTTTGGCTGACGCAGTAGCTTTTTAATGCTAGATTTGATAATTCCGTGCTTTGTGTTTATGTTTAAATGATTGCTCGTCGATAACTTATTGAAGTTTTTCGACGTTTGCTTTATTTCGTGGGCGCGCACTTCTAATTGTGGGTTGCGTTTGCCAGCAAAAAAAAAAAAAAAAAGAAGAAAAGAAGGAAAAAAAGAGAAAGAAAAGGAAAGAATCTTCTGATTAAGGATGCTTACCGGGGTTTTCCTTTCACAAATTTTATTTGCAAGAAAAAAGATGTTCCAAAAAAAGGTTTCCTGTATAGATATATGTGCCAGTTTAATTTCAAAGGTAATAAAGAAATAGAAGCCAAAATTATCTGTAGTCTACAGCTTGTTGCATAATCACAAAAATTGTATAATATTTTACCAAACAGAGGTCCAAAATCAAGAAAATCAGAAGGCGATATATAGAAATTGTCACTAATACTACAGACTACATGGGCTGTCCAAGGGAGGAAGCTAGCAGCCAAAAATATTTAAATATTTAATAATTACGAAATGAACGAGTTCTAGTAAAATGAAATATACAATATTTTAGAAACAATGATCTGAAAAGCCGCATGAAAACACAAATCAGGAAATGATTTCGCGCTTTTGGGATATCGACCTTGCTAGTTATGAGCTTATATTTCTATTATTATTTCGTTATACGTTCTACCTATAGTCTCATGGATTCAATAGATAGGTTTACGATGACGATGCCCGAAATTACTAAAGGTGACTTGCTTAATCCCCTCAACCCAAGAAGTAGAAAATAAAGGTAAATTTAATAAGCTCAAGAACTCAAATATTTCCACAACTAAGACATTCTGAAAACACATAACATGTCCCATATAGCCATAAAACTTAGTAGGATTCTATGACCAGTCCTGCCTTGCTCTATCAATTATAGCACAATTCTGAGTAATCTTCCTGTTGGCTATTTACTCTTCTAAATATAAAAATAAACACACTTATCCGTCCCTGATTAGCTTGCTGTCCTTTATATGAATCCCTGAGGCGAATCTATCATATATTATAAGGTTACTATATCCGTTTTAAACAGACCCTAAAACTTATTCAGGACAAAACATACATAGCTCCGATGTTAGTTAACAGTGATTCAACACTCCTTCTTTCTTGGTAGACTATCTAGAAGGCAGGTCACATTGCTTGCTGTCTATTCAAATTAGGTAGTTCAGTAGAATACTGTGAAATCTTCATCCTGTAATTAATTATTCATGCAAACAAATATCCAATACCTAATTTATATGTTTTTCTCCAACATTGATCATTTATCCCTCGCTTATTATGTGCACATTAGGCGGCTATGGTCTGTCGCAAATTGATATGCGAGACAACACAAGATGAGTTGTCATACTGTCAAACGAAGCCTGGCCGATGTTGCCCTCAGTCAAGCCGACTAACTATACGTAGCATATGTATAAACAAATGATACAAACACTATCAAGCCGCTAACAAATACGTTTCGCTGTCTTTGTTTTACAGAAACAATCGGCCCACGGCAGTCTCTACGTCTGACGCCATGGCGACAAGTGAGCCTAATGCTTCGTATTCACCACATCGATACCCAGTCATGCCCCAACGTATCGTGTCATATAATGCTGGTGATTCATGAGTAGCACAGTCATCATTGATTCGATTTCATAAATTGGTCACAAACAAGCAAAGAGCTCTACAAGAGAAGCACTTTACTTCCTGGTCACTAGTCGGCCGACATGTACATATATATGTGTACCCCTGTAGCTATACATACAGCCATACTATGACGCCACACTGTGGCGTTCACCTGGTCAACCATAGTAAACAATATGGCAGCTAAGCTTTTCTACCGCTGTCCATTCACAGACTTCTTGCACCAGAAGGCTAGACACAACAAACCAGATCTCCCATACTACGAAGCGAAGACAAAAATAATTCTAATGTTTACACCAAATATAACTATAAAACCTGGCGTTGGAAAACTACAGTAACTACCCCTCCTCTGTCTCGCCGCTGCCATCTTCAACATCAACAAACCACATCTATCGCATTTTTGGTAGTCCGCTGGCCGCCTAAGAGTATAGCTTATTTCTTGGAGCTAGTGATGTAGAACATCCTACTACACAGATCTCAGCAGTCTTTTATCGTCGCTTTTCAGCTCTTAGATCACATCCTCATAATCCCACCGCTGGTAATCTCGCCGTCATACACTGTATCTTCTGTATATACCACAGCCATGAAAAGCGCTGTCGCTCATGCCGGAACGCCAGAACGGCGCCTAGTGCATTCTTCAGCATCAACACCATCACTCCGTTTGCGCGAGGCACCGACTAGCGCCCGTCGAAGCAACGGCGGAAATGTCAAGGCCGTCGTCAGAGTGCGCGCCTTTCTCCCGCGCGGTAAGCTACCAATCGGTGAAAGAATATGATGGTCTCTCTAGCTAACCCGCAATATCAGAAATCGAGCGTGGTGCAGAATGTCTCATCGCCATGGACCCTGTTTCGCAAGAGACCAAACTGCTTGTGCCTAGCGATCACGATCCAGTCAATGCTCGTGTGAAATCTCGGCGGTCCAACTGCGAAGACCGGACCTTCACTTTTGACAATTCGTTCTGGAGTCACGATCCCGCCGACGAAAACTTTGCCACACAGGAAGATGTCTACAATAGTCTTGGTGAAGAATTCCTCGACCACAACTTTGAAGGATACCATACATGTATCTTTGCCTATGGTCAAACTGGCGCCGGCAAGAGTTACACTATGATGGGCAAGAAGAGCGAGCCTGGTCTCATCCCACGTACATGCGAAGATCTCTTTGAACGCATCGAATCAGCACAAAGTGAAACGCCGAATATATCTTATAACGTTAGAGTATCTTACTTCGAGGTCTACAACGAGCACGTCCGCGATTTACTTGTTCCCGTAGAGCCTGGTCAGCCACCATACTACCTAAAAATTCGCGAATCGCCAACCGAAGGTCCCTACGTCAAGGATTTGATTGAAATGCCGGTCCGAAATCTACACGAGATTCTGCACTTCATGAAAGTGGGCGATTCGTCTCGCACTACAGCAAGCACCAAGATGAATGACACTAGCAGTCGTAGCCATGCCGTCTTTACTATCATGCTCAAGCAGATTCACCACGACATGCATACTGATGAGACTACTGAGCGTAGCTCCAGAATTCGATTGGTCGATCTCGCTGGCAGTGAACGCGCCAAGTCCACCGAAGCCACGGGTGCGCGACTTCGCGAAGGTAGCAATATCAACAAGTCGTTGACCACCTTGGGTCGCGTCATCGCTGCTCTCGCCGACCCTAAAGCCCAGAGATCCTCTTCAAAACGCCATAAAGATGTGGTCCCATACCGAGACTCCATCCTTACTTGGCTGCTCAAGGACTCCCTTGGTGGAAACAGCAAAACAGCCATGATTGCCTGCATTGCCCCTTCAGACTATGAAGAGACACTGTCCACTTTACGCTATGCCGATCAGGCTAAACGTATCCGCACTAGAGCCATTGTCAACCAAGACCATATCTCAACGGCCGAGCGTGATGCCCAAATCCAGGCCATGGCTGAGGAAATCCGCCGTCTTCAGATGAATGTATCCGACTCTCGTCAAAAGGAAAAGGACGTCAAGGTGCAAGAAGAAAAGCTTGAAGAGTACCAGACTCGCGTGAGCACTATGCAACGTATGATGGAGGAAAAGTCACTCGTTGCTGAAGGCAAGATTCGCAGTCTCCAAACTGAAAACGAAACATTGCGTCTTCATCTCAAGCTTGCGTTGGAGAGTATCAAGAACCCGATCCCCACTGTCAAGGTCAAGACAGCCATCATGAACAATAAAGACGTTGCAGATGCCCTAGACCGAGATGACGCTCCAGCTGAATATGAAGAAAGCATGGTCTACGATGATGATGGTGAGGATGGCAACTCTTCTACAACGCTACAAGATAGCGATGACGATATGCAAGAATATATGCAAGGCCTTCTCAATGATTTAAAGTTGTTCAAGCGGAAGATTGGAGATGACAAAGAGCGATTTCTCCCCGATACGTCCAACTCAACTCCAATCACCTCTACCCAGATCTAAAGGGTATATTTTCTCTCTTGTTTTTATATCAGTACTATTAAGGATTAAAGATGTTTGGTTTTTTGGCGTTTGGGATTTGTCATTTTGGGGTTCTTTTAGGGGTTCTTTTTAGGGGTTTTTATCGAGCGAGGCGCTTTTCCGGAGGTTTCTAGAATATTGTAATGACAAGATGTAGTGATTGGAAGTTGTTTTTGTGTATTGGAGACTTATGGTTATACATATATGTGTCTCTATATACGTATAAGAATTATAATTATGTTGAGTATCACATGATAGTTTATGGTTTTCTTTGTATATATTGGAAATACGGGCCCTTTTTAGTGTATTCAAAGTCCAACTAACTAGCACCTTAGCTCAAAACATGAACAATTGTTTATGCCGTATGCAGAATCGTCAAGCATTGTTCAAAAAAAAAAATTCTCCTCTTTTCCCTCTTTACATTGTGTAGATATCTTATTCAATAAAATCAGGACGACGGCAAAATTACAGATTGTTTCTGTACGTGCAATATACCCAAGTGACAAAAGCATTATAACTATTTAGATTTATTGGTGATCTTGAAACAAGCCACAGACACAAATCTCCTCAAGTCCCAACCATTTATTTGTTTATTTCTTTTCCTATAGTTAAAGTCGAAGCGAACTAATAGGATAGAAGGAAGTTGTTCCGGTCTCCTCATCGATTTAACAGGCGGGCATGTCCTGGGATGTTTCAGGCCCTTCGCGACCTTGTCTTTCCCGTGTATTGCTAGTTAGGGTTTTATTCATGTGAATAGACATGGTAGGTTAGATAAAAGCAAGTAGAGTTTGGGTGAAGTCTCTTGCTTAAGTCAAGATTTTAGCAGTTGGAATATATACAGGCAAACGAAATGTAGGTAGAATTTTGTACATGTAATGAGGCTCTCAAGGTAGATTGTTCAAAATGGCACTAACCCTAATATGGCGACATGTACAAACACCGGGATAAATTCGACAAAGCCGACATGACCGTCGAAGAAATAAGCATAGCTATAACTGTATTGTGTATCTGTATACAGAAATGCCAGTAGTTTCAGTTGCTCGGCGTTGCTTATCGACAGGTTATCTTCACGTATATTAATATTATCTAATCTATATGTTAGCCTCCTGTTGATAGCCAGTTCTTCTGTATGGAAATGTCTGTAAGCGCCGGAGCTTGTCTTTAGCTCTAACCAGTCAAAAATTAGCTCCTGATTTAGACCTGCCTGTAGAGAAAGACCCTAGGCATAGTAGGCGGTACAGTACATCAACTGGCTAGCAAGATTCGTTAATCAAAAATCAAAGAAGCCTGTTCTATTCTGTTTGGCTGTGGTTGCTATGATCGTGTTCTCTTCCCCCCCCCCCGTAACCTTATTTTTTCCGATTGGTCTGGAGCTTTGCTGATAGACTTTGCTATGCATTTTGCTTGTTTTGTTTGGCAGGCTGTCTTGCATACTAAGCTGCGGACGGTCCTTTTTCCCTAGTTGAGTGCTTGGACTCGATCCACAATATATATGTACAGCCAGCCAAATAACATATGTAGTTGTAAACTAACTGTAATAAAGACACAGCTTGTAGGTTATCTTAACGCGCTAAACATCCCTCGTTTCGAGTTTGAGTTTCTTGCAACATCGTCTTGAACTCCTCAACTTCGATTATTGTCCCTTTTTTCTTTTTCTCTCATCATTCTTGTTCTTCTTCTTGGTCTCCATATCGGCCCTGTCAAGTCCTTTTTCTTTTCTTTGCATCTTCTGTCCCAGCCAGCTCCAATCGCACGCAGCCTTGTACCTTATTTATCGTCATCCCCTCTCTCATCTTCTACCAGGTGCTCTCAACTTCGTTTCTGTGTATTGATCGACACTACAACAAGCCGCATATCTACTTGCTCCTATAATTCTATACCAGTTCAATATGTCTTCTCGCCCGCCTTTTCCCTTTGCCCGCACTTCGGGTCTCTCCCAAGCCACCTCAGCCGATACCGCGCAGTCTCCATCTGGTGAGCGTGACGATGCCAAGCGCAACTTCCTAAAGGCCATGCGCCCGCTACCTACTCAGCACTACTGGGACGTATACTTCAACAGGTAAGCAACCCATTCTATCAGGCAGCCCAAGACCTTGGAACCAAGCAGCACGGTGTCGTCTGGAGAGCTTTGTCACCCCGCTAACAACATCGAACAACGTTATTGAACAGACAACTCAAAGATCAGAAACCCGGCGGCGACGAATACCAGGATCAGCTCGAGCAGCTATGCAGCCAGATCGACTCCGTCCAGGAGTTCTGGAAGTACCACAACAACTTCCCCGTCGAGCAGATCAAGATGCGCGAATCAATCTACCTGTTCAAGCAGGGTTTCAAGCCGATCTGGGAGGACCGTCGTAACCTGCACGGCGGTAGCTGGACCTTCCGTGTCCCAAAGAGCCAGAGTATCGAAATCTGGACCCGCGTGCAGCTTCTAGCCATTGGCGAGAAGATGGAGAGCGTTCTCGAAGAAGGTTAGTCGCTCCATGTCTTCTCCCCTTCTTACTCATCCTCGATACTCTCCTAGGTTGGATGCGCCGTTTGTCCCACCAAGTCTTAAACCTTGTTTGGATGCCTGCGTCGTTCTATCCCTTGCACCCCGCAACTCCTTCCCGGATGCCTAATGGCTTATCATCCATCCTTACTACGGTAATGAGCATCCCAAGTCAACCCTTCCACCGCTAACATTCTTTTTTTACCGTCTCCATAGGTGATCAGCTCTGCGGTGTCGGTCTTTCCGTCCGTTTCAACTCACACCTCATTACCATCTGGCACCGCGACGCCTCCAAAAAGAAGTCGGTCGAAAACCTACTACAGGCCGTTCTGGGCGAGTTCCCTGCCGACAAGGCCCCCAAGTCCGATACCTACTTCTACAAGAAGCACTCCGATCACGCTGGCTTCAAGATTACTCCTGAGATTCAAGTCGTCCTCGATTCAAAGAAGCGTAACGACGAGGCTGCCGCTGCTGCCGCCGCCGCTGCTGCTCCCAAAAACTAGATCGCTATAATGGCTATCTATGTCGGATCAAGTGATCTGAATGCAGTGTTACCAATCTTGCTTTTCTACTGATGTGTTCTTGTTGGTCATCTTTCTTCCCCCGCCTCATGTCTATTCTCATATCATTTTTCTTGTACTTTATATTGCTTCCATGTGAGGGGGCCAATCTTTATCTTTACTATACCACATGCACATCATGATGTCTTCGATTTACCGACTCAATAGCCTTGGTTTTATATCAAAGTAAATCACATTTTGAGACCTAAGTCTCAAATACTCTTGATAACGAAAAGAGGTTATCTACTACATAGACTGCATATTCCGATACAAATCATGGTTTTATTGTCTATTTCTACCACAAGTTCCTTCATTTCAACTATACATGATAATATTGTGTAGTCAACTATTACTCAAGCGCTGATACGACGGGCCTTATGGACTATAAGCTCATAGGGTTATAATAATGATAGTATACCATGGCACATATTTTGCAATCACAAGGTCGTTATTCCATCAAATGTGGCTCTCTGTTTTATTATGATATGGGCGTGTCCTGTCCTATTACCACGCATCTAACCTTCTAGTTCTCGGATTCGCCCGCCCCGAATCATCTTCACGGGGCATATTCATAATCCCATCTCAACAGCTTTTCCAACACAAACATACTATTGTCACCGCCAAACACCTGCCCTACGCATGACATCATCAAACTGATCCTTTTTGACACCAGACCCGATGCCCGTTCCACCATTAGCCTCTAACACCATATCTCTCAGCAACTCATCGCTAACATCTTCCTTTAAAAGTGCAGCTACACGCTTAAGATGAGCGACCGTTATTCGGTCACTATCACTATTCGTAGTAGGTGCTCCTGATGGGTTTGCGCTGTTTATGAAGAGAGCAAACGCTTCGTCGAGTTCGGCGATGTGGGCATCACCGTTAGTATCGCGGGCGTGATATTTGAGTGCGCATATGGCGAAGAAGGGCTCGAAGGAGGCGAAACCTTCTTCTTCGGGGTCGAGTATGGATAAGAATTCGGCTAGTTCGTCGCCGTCGGTAGGTGGTATTCCGAGGGCTCTGTTAAAGCCCGATAACACACAAATGTTAGCGTTTGGTCGATAGTCTTGGTTTGCGCGTGATATGGTTGTCTTGTCAGTGTTTCCTCTGTGATAGCCCTCTCAACTTGGGCTATCGAATCGGTTTAGACTTACACCATGGCAGCGCGAATATCTGGCGTTGGTATCACACCCTCCTTTTCGCCAGTCATCGGTTCGGCAAACAAACTAAATGCTTCTCGGATCTCGCTCTCCTCTTGCGCCGTGACATTGTGTTCTTTGGCAAGCTTCGAGAGTCTCTGTTTAGGGGCAGAAGTTGTCGAAGAAGAAGCAGCTGCGGCGCGTTTTCTTGGTGCCTATATGAGAATATGTATTAGTAGATTGTTCGGATATACATTTTGATATAGGAAGTTATCGAAGAAAGTGATGGACAGTTGACCTACCATCTTGATGATGCGACGACCGCTCTGTAACTTCGGATATGTCGATACTTTATATATGGTCGTGATAGCAGCTGGAAGGTTAGTGCGATACTACGATGCGATCTGGATAATTGCAGACCAAAGCTTCACTTGCGATGATGTTTGCGATCAATCAAAAGGCATGTTCTGACGTAGTTTAGTGTTTAACAGCCAATCAGACATCAGTATTCTCAGCTGTCTGCCTAACTGTGCTCGTAGATCCACTTTTCGTACTGTTATCGTCTTATCAGGAACAGTGCGTGTACTGTAAGCGGCTATATTAAACTAAAAATTTACGAGCTTCTCCAAGCTTCTTCTTGACTTTCAATCAATAATCGAAACCTTACTTGCGACTTACTTTGACATCATTGTTTTCTTAGGTCACGATACCCGAGAATATAAGCAGCAACGATTGAAAAGAGAAAGTCATATTTCGATCATCATCTATTTTTTACCGTATAAAAAACGCTTCAAATTTAGATAGAGCTTTCCGTCTCTGATTTTGACCCTAAGACGGATAGTGTGGACAATGAAGCTATATTAAACGCATCGTTCAACGGCCCAGCATTATCAAAAGTCTGCGTCGTTTCCACGGTTTTTCGTGCGGTTCGTTGTCTTTTTGTCTTCTAGACTTTGACGATCCCGGATCGATGGAGACATTTCTTCTTCTTTCTTATTTCTTCTTTCTTAGTTCTTCTGTGTTATGTATGTATGGACACATGCAGATATTTCGCTACTCGTAACCTGTAATTTCAACGTGTATGCTGTGCATCTGTATGCTGCCGTATTAGGGACCATCTGTTATCTTGTGATACAATGGCTGGTTAATAACCTCATTTTAGTCCGAGAATGTCGTAAACCAATAGTTCGCCCTGAGTATTATCCCTTTTCATCCCATTTGGCTTATCTTACTTTAGTTACACATCATGTTAAATTACAACCCTAGTTTTTTGTAACCCTTATATTACACACTTAGACTACTTGCGATATCGACCTTATTGACTATAATATAAACAGTCAAATTTACATATGCTCGTCGATGGAACACTAAAGAAGCTAGTTCTTGGTACCATGTAACTACTGTGTTCTTGAGACAAATAAGGGACAAAATATTAGAGTCGGGAGAAAAGACTCTATTACATATATGTGCTAGTTGGGTACTTGTAATATAGATGAGACAAGATAGTTATCTCTCAATCTTACTCTGATTTGGCAGACAGTAAGTTCAATTGGAAACTAAATGGGTCATGGAGGTTGTTTGAAACATGTTACTCATGACAACGGAGGAGAGTAGCAATTTGAAGGTTTATCGGTGAATGAGAGCAAGAATGCTGCTTGCAAGAGCTGGCTATTACTACTTGTCTATAGCCATGATGCTTGTTATAACTATATGAGAAATTTCCTATAATGGATATGACAGGTAGAGATGGAAATGGATGTAATATATGTGTATCAAAGGGAAGCGAAGTCAACTCAATTCGAACCTTTCATTGAAGGAGCCGCATTTTCAAGGGTTGACTGACTTCTATACTGACAATGTCTTAGGCACTCCCGATGGTCGCAAGTCCCAAATTCCCCTGAACACTGGATAACCAATGCACATGCTACCCAAATATATAATCAGGTAGTAAGTATACTGCTGTACGTGCTTATGTCAAGTAGATCGAAAGATGTAGATACATCTGCTCGAATAAGAAAAAGGTTTCTACATACATGTACAGCCCTGTTTTATGAGTTCTACAAGTGATTTGTGAGGACACTTCCTGCCATGCTTGACTTTGGTTCTAACATTGGAAGCGAATCATGCGCACGATTAAACCAACAACGGATCCGAGGGCAGGCAGGGCAGAACATTGACTTATGGGAGAAACGAGAGGGCTAGGCTACACAGTTAGATTCAAGTAAGCCAGAGCCAGAGGAAAAAAAAAATAGAAGCAAGGCCCCCTCTGCATAGACCAGGGTTAGCATAAAGCAGAGAAAGATTGGTGACGAGATGAAGCCAGTAAGGTAGCTCGCCTTTGGGAACGAGGGGAGTAGAAGAAAAAAAAAGGTAAAAAGCGAGGGGATTTTAGTAACTTTTTTTTCTTCTTTTTTTTTTCTTTTTCTTTCTTTCTTTTTTCTTTTTCTTTGTTGTAGAGCCTGGCCAAAGTCAATACAATATTTGCCGATCACATATGAGGTGTCCATGAAATATTTGAAAAGATAGTGGTACTAAATCAAGTGCCTGCAAGTGGATACTCAAATCTTGATAGCGTTGAATAATAGAAGAGCCAGAAAGATACAAAGGCTAGACTAACAAAGAACCAGCCTCTCTTTGAATCTTGGCGTTCGCCTCAGCTCTGTCGCATTGCTAATAACAGGTACGGATTTTTCCAGATCGGCGACAGCAAAAGAGATGGGTAAAAAAAAAAGCCAATTATTTTCTTCTTTTCTGCTGGACTAGCCGTCTACGCACTGGCCTATCATTGACTACGGCTTGTTTTAAGATGGCGTCTATATTTTATATTTTAATTATTTTTACGCCTTGAAATTGGCGTGTGAGCAGTGGAGCCGACATCCGGAGGTTTCGCTAGGGCCAGAGTTGTCACTGATGAGAAACAGCACGAAGAAAAACAATGCGGCACATGAGAAAAAAGAAAAGACGAAAAAAGGCTTGAAACCTATCTGAGGAAGCTGTAAGAGCGGCCATGGCAGATCGTGTCATGATATTTTTTTGTCAACTACGTGCTTATCTACAAATGTACACAGAAAATGGACAAGGCAACTGATATTCATAAAAAATAAAGTTGGAAGCGAAAGTGGAAAGTGGCGACGACACGTAAAACGAGCGTTATTGGATGGAGTTAGCAAGGTTGTACGTATAAATAAGTAGATTACAGATGAACAGTTGCATATTGAGTTGCGCTGTCCAGACCAAGTCGATAAGACTAGAGGGTAGCCTGTCGAACTTATCAAGAGTCACTTGTCGATCAGCGACCAGAGTGACTGGGTTTGTGTTAGGTCAAGCCTTTAGCCAGCTTTCATTTGCAGCAAGGGAGGGCAGTTCAGGCATTGTCAGGGCGACAGAAGAAGCCGCGGAACTATGGAAGGGCACATGTAATTTGGTTGGATCGCTGTGCTTGATAGCGATGACAAAAACAGAAAAGCGGTATGAGGCGTCTACTTGTAAGAACGACAGATGTACCAAGTTTTATTACATTTTCCTAACTTGCCATATCTCGCCATGGTCTTAAGACATCGCGGGCTCTCCATATGACAATGCACATAGTATATCATATATGCTTGATAACTTGGGATGGACTGAGTTTCTACGGAATTTGCCTAGTGGCACTTGCACGGCATAAGAAAAAGCTTCTAGCACAGGCCATTTTGGAGACTTTGTACCAGAGTGATGCTAAAAAGGAAGAGCCTATAGGAAGGGAAGGATCTATATAGGAAAGGCCGCTTCACCTTCTCTGGTTAAAGCTCGAAGGAGACAAAATGAAATGAGAGGCAAAACATTGGAAAATAGGGTTTTTCTTGTGATTGTCTAGAAAACCGGCCCGGATGGACTTGTTCGAAAATGGACAAACGCTGAATTTTTCTGTGAGAGCGGTAAGAAAAAGACAACACTGAGTGATTAGAATGCAAATGCTGGGCTGGCCGTGCGCTGTTCTGTCACATTGAGCATAAACAATCAGCAACTAGTAGTAGCGGGCTACTAGGCCAGAAGATTAGTAAGGATATCTGCAGGACTTGTGGGTCGGTGAAATTACATATAACAAGAAGATACAACACGCAACTGCAGTGCAACCTGCAAATAGGCGGAAAAGGCGGCCAGAAAAGAGACAAGAAAAGAAAGACCGTCTCCGGTGGAGACAAAAGTGTGCCCGGCAACGAGTCTGGAGCCAATCACGCGATGTAAATTAGCGGGGCATGTATGGTTCCTTGCAGATAACAGATTCAATGTTATTACGGATCTTTTCTTGATGGCCATTTTTTTTTCTTCTTTTCTTTCCTTTCTAATCTCGGTGTTGTTGTTGTTGTGTTGTTATTGATCCTAATACCAACTCCCTACATAGTAGACTAAATAATACACTGTGTTCCTGGCTGAATCTGACTCTGACGTCTTCGGGGACTTGGAGAAGTGAGGCTGTGACTTCTAATGCCATTTGGCTTAGAGGTGTTTGTCTACTTTCTTTGACCTTTTTTGTTTTAATCTTTATTTTTATTTTGTTTTTCTTAGCGGCATGTGTAATAATGAAGTGAACTGGCGTCAGGTACCAGGGACGCCAGAAGCGACTAAGAAACCGCCCTTCGGACCCTGAGGCGAAAAAATCACCGTTGTAAATTGACTTAAAAGAACCGTTCATTTCTTTTTGCGCCTTAGTCCTGCAATCACGCTGTTTTGGGCTTAGTTTGTGCAATGTTGGTGCTTGTCTTATAAACACTAACACAAGACCACAGTACCACACAACGGACTAGTCGAATATCCAATATGTATGTATTAGCACTACTGATACCGGAATCGCACCATCAGGTTTCTCTCGAGGTACCACATGGGCAACAATGGCTGACACGATACCCAGCCGAGCCCTGAGGTCTTGGTCAGCTACATATCAGTACAACTACGCTGCTGGGCTATAGAATCAGGTACAGATGCAGATGGGCCAAGCCAAGTTGCACATGTGCTTCTCGACGACCTGCTGGCGCCTTCGTTTTATTAGCGTGCGCCCCCCCCCCCCCCCCCCCCCAACCACAGCGTTTGTCTTGTCCGCATTATACAATTACAGCTACACGGCCATCCAACCTAATCTGGCACCGTTGCACAGGTACTGATGGGACCGGGCGTCTCTGGGTGGACTGTCAAATTTCTCTGCTACTCTATATCTACTCTACTCTTGGGCCGCTCAGGGCATTGACCACTGCGAAAAGAGAATAGAAGAGAGAAGACCAGCACGCAGCATACTACCATTTTCCAGTTCAACTTGAGCAGGCTTACCGATAGCTGTTATCATACAGTGTGTTGCTCGTCCTTGTTCCCTGGCCAAGTTGTCTAATTGCTAGTAGTTCTTGTCGTCAGCTTCCTTCTTGGCGCCATCAACTTGTATGACAGCCGAGGGCCTTGCTGCCGTTATCGAACAACCAGGCTCTTCTTTGTGAGATTACATATGGATACAGCTGCAGGCGTCGTAACAGCCCAATCATCCATCGTATCTAGCGAAAGACAAGAATGGGTTAGAGAGAGCAGAGCCCAATCATCCATCGTATCTCGCGAAAGACAAAAATGCGTTAGAGAGAGCAGAGTCACAAGATAGACGAACAACAAGAAAGAAAAAAGAGACCAAACAAACTATACTAGCCTTCTTGCTGACACCTCAAAGCCTGTGAGCCGACCAGTCTAGCCCTAATCAGGCATGGCGATGGGCCACTGGCGCAAAGGCAGTAAAATGAGCCCGTGGAAGGATTAGCAAAGGATCTCAGTTAGTACAGCTACGTGCAACGCCCCACAATTATCAATGGAATATTGTGGGGCGTTGCACGAGGAGTTTTTCATACAGCGTACCGACATATTGCTCTACTTGTACTATGTACTTATTGTACTATATGCCATGGCTACTAGCCTCTCACGATTTCGAGCCTCTTGGACTCATTTCATTTGGAAGAAGAAAGGAATTTCAGAGAGGTGGTAGGGGCACCCCCCTGGACAGCCAACACACCCTGGCCAGGACACCGATATGATCATCGTTGAACCACATCCCCCTATCCGAATTCATTATTAAGTTTCGCCCTCCCCTGCGCTGTCCACGGCCTTTCTCCTTTTCATTTATTCTTTCTTTTTTAGTTTTCTTCAAACTACGTTCACATCTTTCTGCTTTTTGGCTACAGCTCGTGCCAGTCCACTCATTTTATATAAACACTCAGCTCCTCGCCCTAGTTTTGGCACATTCCGTTCTCTTCTTCCAACACCGCTCTACGCATTCATTCTTACATCAACTACGAATCACTCTTTCTTCGTTTGATACCACCATCCTCTTCACATCTCTCAAAATGCAGTTCTTCAGCTTTGCTACTCTGGCCGTCCTGGCCACTGCCGTCTCCGCCCAGGCCTATGACGACTCGACCACCACCCAGACTTCTACCATGACCAAGACCGTCACGCTGACTTCTTGCGCTGCCGATGTCACCAACTGCCCCGGCCGCACTGCCTCTGTCAACTCCACCACCTCTTCTGCCGTTTCTACCTCTTCTACCTCTTCTACCTCCACCTATGTCCCCGTTGTTCTGTCCACCGCTGCCTCGAGCTACTTCCCGGTGTCCAACGCCACCTCGGCCTACTACACCGCTGCCACCGTCGCCAGCACTGGTTTCTACACCTACGCCTCGGCCTCGCTCACCGTCTCGTCTCACTCTGCTGTCAAGACCTCTCCTGCTGCTACCTCCGGCAAGGAGGAGACCCCCGTCGCCACCACTAACGCCGCTGCTACTTCTGCTATGACTGCTGGTGCTGGCTCCGTTGCCGTCAAGGGCGGTGTCCTGGCCGGTTCTCTGGTCCTGGCCATGCTTGCTCTGTAAGCGAGCCCGTCATTTGACACCTTAATATACTGTGCTGTGGCTTCTATCCAGGGCCTCGCGGCTCTCACATCAGCACATGGACTTTGAACACGTAACTATTTCCTTTGTCTTGGAGGATTGGGTTCTTTTACTTCGCTTTATACCACTTTTTGTTCGTTGGGGATAGGTTGATTGGAGATTTTTTGAGAACTTTTTATCATATACACCCTCCTGGCCTGTCGTGATGGCATTGGACGCATCGGCTTGGTACCATATAGTACGCGGGGAGTCTGGGGAGACTTGAATAGCCTGTTCTCGCTATTTAACCCCGACTCTTTACTTGATGTTTATTTCTAGTGCCACTATAACTTGTTGGGAGCAGCTTTCTTATCATGGGTACACAGTAGGTGTACAATTCTGGGATTTGATTTCTACTGAATGACGACTACCTTTTTTACTAATACTCTTCTGTGTTTTTTTCCTTATCTCTTTTGTAACCCGTGAACACGACAAGGAAATATCAAGCTGTATCTTTCATCTGTGAAGAAAAACCCATTGTGTCTGTATTATTATTGTCTGCATGATTGATCGGGGGAGATCATGTTTTAGGCCCTTGGGTCATGAGTGATGATCATCTGAATTGAGTTTTACCGCATTAACCGCGCGCTGATCGTCTATTTTATTACTATCTTTATCTGAAAAAGAAGATCCCCAGAGCTGGCGTTTTCATTCCTTGTCGACTTGGACCATGTATCTGTACACAATCAGCAAGACAAAAGCTGGTTGGTGGCATCGTGGCAGTCAGACTTTGGGATATCGTGGAAGGCAAAGGAAGGGGACCAAGCGACCATGTTTCCCTTCCTTGTAACGTGGTGTTTGGGCAATGCGATGTGCAGACACAACACCGTACCCAACTTACTAGCAGTAGGAAAGATGGATAAAGACCCTGGCTCTAGGCACCAGAGAGTATGTTTGCGTGTCTATGGCTGACGCAACCAAACGTCATGGCCCACGACGTTGTTTGTGCATGCTTATTATACATGCGTGCCAACATTGTATGGCCATCAGCAAGAAAATAGACCATGTACAGCCCCCCTCGGCATCCGATCAACTGCCAAATACCAAACACGGTATGTCTGGAGTATAAGGGAGATAGTCTTTTTTTATATCTTTCAAGTCTACAGCCACACTTCTACAGAAGGGCAGCCTGTCAGGTTTGCACCCCGTTGGTTCTGGGAGGATGGGAGACCAGTGCCACCAATGACTAAACATAGTATATCAGTGGAAACTTGAAACAGGAACGGAACATCTTCTTCGTACTTATATCAGCACCAAGTATTGGCAGAGTCCGACGCTTTCCATGACACGCAAAGGTCGAGACAGAGAAAAGAAGGAGAAAACGCGAAAGGCTGATGGATCCAAACGGTATTTATATATATTTACAGTAAAACATGAACAGACGAAGAAACAAGATTCAAGCAAAACGAAGAAACAACAACAACAACAACAACAAAGGACAACAACAGAGCGCTGTGTCGAGGCCAGAGCATGGCTGGTTTCCAAGAGTCACTAAAAAGTGAGCATAATTCGACCGTATGCACCGACAAAGCTTCTCTTTTCCCGGGTAAAGAAACATGCTAGCTTATGGTCTGCGATGTAAAAGCAAGGTCTCTTTTCCCTAGCTTTGTAACTAGCAAGGCCTGGTAAAGACTTGGGAAGCTGGTAAAAAAAACAGGTGAGAGAAAAAGACCGAGCTGCTACTGGTACACTACATGTCTACCAATGGTATATAGCGTCGACCGGAGTGTAGTCTAACAGCTGCCCGCCTGACACGAAGCACATAGGGTCTGGTGAGAAGCAATCACCGCGGTGCATCCGTGGGTGCTGTGGTGTCCGCAAAGCTTGTTGGCCATTGTGAGGGTTTGTCGAAGAATAAGAAGAAGAGGGGGAAAAAGGGGGGGGGGCCTTTGAAGCCGCGAGAAAGCCGGAGCGGGAATAGAAGAGTAAGAAACAACAAGTATTCTCGGTAACTGGAACTAGTCAAGATCTATATCGAATAGGTTAGTCAGGCAGCCCACAGCCATACGAGAGAGAAAGAGGGTTTCTATGGAATAGGCTCTCTTTAGAGTATAACCGTATAAAACAGCCCAAAGCGGGGGAGTTGTTGCGGCATAACGGAAACACCGGCGCCAGTATTGTGCTGAGCGCTTGCTAGCTTCAAGGCTGTAGTGACATCAAGGAAAGAGAAAAGAAAGCATCGTGGAAGCGGGTGTGGGAAAAGGAAGCAAAAAAAAACCCATGGTGTCATGCATGTCATAAGACTGCCGATATGAAGATTGACGTCTTACGGCTACTTGTTATATTGCAACATGGATAACCGTACTTCATATTCGATCATCGTGCGGTGACGGGAACTACGGCATGGGGGATTGCAAGGCAAAGCTATATCTGGGCTGATGAAAAAAGGTATAGCATAGAGCCCGCTGTCAAGACGGGCTGACAGTATGCTATGTGCTTGGTACTATGGGGGGTCATGGTGCAATATGTAATAATGACTTACAGCTTAGTGGAGGCGAGAAGCGAGGCTATAAAAGAAGAGGTGGGAAGGAAATCTAGGAAGAGTGAAAGAGCACTAAAAGGAAGAGTTCCAGTGGCCGCAGGCAAGCAGTAACTGTAGTGGCAGTTGAGTGTGAGAAATATCGATAGCACGAGAATGGTTATAAGTGGATGGTTCCTTGAGGATGAGAGTATGAGAGCCGAGGAATGGTGCATATCAGGTCTATTCAAACTGCTAGAATGGCGAGCTATCGTTGGCCTTTTATATTTCTTCTGGAGGCGAGGTTAGCTCAGTATGATAGCGGCAAAAAGGCTAGCTAGATAGTGATGGAGTTTTCATACTTTAGCCATAGCTCGAAAGTCTCAAGTAAGAAGAATATGTCTTCGCTCAACGCAGATCTGGGCTAGCCGGAGGGGCGTGATGGAGTGGTGAAGGCGTGTATCTGTGTGTGTATGCAATGTAAGCGTAGGTGTAAAAGGGCATATGTGAATGGTGAGTCTGGTCAACACCGAGTCTTTGGATCCAGGAAGATGTGGGCGGGCTGACTTAGTCTGACAACAAGACCCCTCCCCGTGTACCGACGAGAGATCGTCCACACCCCTCCCTCCCTCCTTGAGATGTACTTGCTTGCTAGAGAAGATGTCGATGTCTTGCCGTTGTCCCACCTACGTGAAAAAAAAGAAAGTAACCTTGCCAGCTTAGTCTACATGTGTCTTTTTTATTTTTGTTTCCCTGAGTTGGTATACTTTTCGGTTATTTCTTTTCTAGAGGGGATTGTTTCACTACGTCTAGAGACCTGTCGATGCAAATCACTTGCCTATAATATGATAGAAACCACCCGTTTCTTCTTCTGGCGGTCCGCCCATTCTTTCGCACTAACCTGGGAAGTACAGATACGCGGTGGCATTGGCTAGAGCATCGTGGCCTTGGGAATATGAGCTGAACTACCATATAGCCTGAGAACGAGACAGACAGATGGACAAGAAGCACGTATAAGATGGGCATTGGCGACGAGAACCCTAGACATCGAGAAGTGGTAAGACAATATATAAACGAGAGGTAAACTACATACTTGCTTCTATGTTTGTCTGTGGCATACTGCTAGTGGAATCAACGAATGCTTAAATTAGCCTAGAGAATCAGATACCAAAAATAATAGACCGATATCACAAAATGACTACTCATATAAGCAGCAGATGACAGTCATGAAAACGCCGTCCCGACTTCTGAGCAGTCACGTATGTAGGGAAGCTGCATAGGTGAATCACGCCCCCCCCCCCAGAGCCTAGCGGGCTCGTTTTGACTGCAAGTTGTGCCTAATGGAGTATGGATGGAGATTGACATTAGAACACGATATCATATGAGGAAACTTGGAGACAATACCGTTCCGTTGGCTTAGAATATGCTGGGAACGTCTAATAAAGACATGGAGCTATACTGCTTACCTAAGAATCATGTTTGTAGTGCTTATTTGGGATAGTCCATCACAGTTGGGGGCTCTAGCCTAGACATAAAGATCTTTGTCTTATGTATAAATTGTCATGGCTATCATCTTGACTGTTGATTTATCTATGGTGTATTGTGAGGGCCACCAATCTCGAATAGCCTGTCTCTCTCGGCCTGCAGCTGGCCTATCCGAGAAAGGAAGGATTAATCTCCTTACTTGTAGAAGATTGTTTGCCTACGAGGTGTTGGGGGCCATCTAAGTTCTTTTTATTATTATTTTATTATTTTGCCATCTTACAGCTGGCTGGCTGACTGGCTCTATCACAGACGACAATTGAATGAAAAAAAAGAAGAAGAAAAACGAAGTAGCTGCCATATGTGCCCTTGCCGAGATCTGCCGTCCTTGTTTGCTATGACGAGGAGGACAATGATGGATAACTGTGTTTTTTTGCCTCAATCGCGATGAAGTGACAAACGCCCCTCCCTAGAAGCAAGCAGCTAGGTGAATCGAGTAACGGGCCTGAAATCGCCGGCTATGTATTGTTTTCTCGCGTATATATATATATATACTGCCGCGACGTGATGCCTTAGTAAGCCCAATTTGAAATTAAAATCCAGTTAGATCGAGACAGGACTAGCTAGATTCTCTATTTCCTGTGTACTCGATGTATAGGGTGAAGGCTGACTGGAAGCGGCTGTGCTAAGGCTCTACACGTACACGGACTCATTACTACGAGAAACCTACGGCAGTACAGCAAGCTGATATCACGTATTGCACAAGTACCTCGTGAGTGCCAGGCGAGTATAGGGTTGGGCAGGGAGTTGGTTTTAGCTACTCAAGGGCTGCTGCCGATGCAACGCCGCATCTTTGACACAAGGTGGGGTGAGATATTTGCGCGGAAGACTCGATAACGCCCGGCTTACAAAAAGAAATTCAGCCTGCAGTGTCTATCAGGTACATATAGCATATCGAAATAGGTAACGTATTGCCAGGTGGAACATGCGATGGTTGAACTCTTCTGTGGCATGTTCTATCGACACAAAACACATATGTAAATACATATAACGATACGGATAAACACAAGCGATCCCTGTTACTTACGAGAAAGAAGCCAGAGAGTGTGTTAAGCTTTTGGGGTTCCATTGCAGCGCTGGAGCCTCCTGTCTATAACAGAGATGATAGTATTTGATGATATATTGGCCGGGTAAACTTATGACACCAGCTATGTCTGTGTCTGTTTACACTGATATCAAAGTGCGGGATGGCAATACGGGAAATACATGATATACCTAGGACGGAGAGTGTCAAGACCTATGATGTACATACGTATCAATAAGTGAGTGGTACGGATCTTAAAGGCTAGATCTGCTGAGGAATCTCGGCAAAAAGCAATGGCGGCGGCACTGTCGCAATATATACCCTATTTGAACCTGGATTATACATTATGTAGACAGTTCAAGGTCACTGAAAAGCTTTGACCAGAAGTTCTGTGTAATGCAATGGGCAGTACGACTTGTGATTTGTCCCTGTCCTAGCTAGTCCTATCTCCCTAATACGGTAATAATTAGAAAAAAGAACCCAAAACACTCTACTCTGTTGGCTGAATGAGTGAACTGAGAAAGAACTTACTCTATAAAACCCTCTTTACCACCCTAGTAAATTGGCGAATCTTGAGTCTCAAGGACGCGCTTAAGTCACCCCATGTCTGGCACTACGCACTAACGAGCGAGATGGAGGCCAGAGCACGTTCTGACGCGCATCGTCATTGGAAGGCCCTCCCAAAGCTAATGGGAAACGGTCTCTCATATAAGTATGAGATGAGACCACTATACTTCTACGCAAGCCGTGTTTTGTATATTCTCTAAAAAAATAAAAAAATAAAAATAAAAATCTCATGGTTTTCCCTTTTTGTATCATCCCATGGACTTGCCGGCCTATGTGGCTGTTGGACAAGAGACAAACAGAACTAGCGAGCTTGACTATATGCTATTTCAACAAGGAATATAAGTAACGTGATAGGGCCTAGTAGCACCAAAGAAGCGACCAGTCAGGCAGGGGGGGGACTCGGTGATATCCATCAAATACATATAAGTGCATACATGTGCTGTACTCTTGGGAACTCTGGTGTATATTCTTCGAACATGTAGCTTTTTCACAGCCCCCCGCGAATGCTACGTTGGGCTTTGTATGGACCTACGGTATATGCGAAGTTGTGTGCTGTGTTATGTATTAGCGAACTCGGGGCCTCAAAGAATCAGGACTCAGTGTCCTGGCACGAAGGCGTTCTAAGCTTTGTTTTCTTCTTTTCTTGGTTCCCCTGGAACGTCAAGGGAAAGAAAACGCCACGCTAGAAAGAAGAAAATATGGGCGAGTCCCGGCTTCTAAACAGAAGTGTTTCTTTTTTTATTTTCCTGCTCAACTACAAGTAGATCATTTTGTCACTGGAGACTACTGTCTACATCTAGAAACTTCGTTGTCCACGCCTGGACTGTCAGATAGAAGACTCCCAAAGAAATACGACTTTATATCAATAGGGTTAGGGTACGCGGTGCCTTACTATAACCACTTGGCTGGCCTGGCCTATCAACACTATACGTGTAACGACAAAACTGAGATTACCTTGACGTTTTGGTGTCGGAGAAGCAGCGACAAAAGCGGCGTGCGCATGGTGAAGCACAGATGAAAGATTTGTTTCTCGCTTGTCTGTAAGCAGATGCCTGCATAGTGTGTACATATATGTATTAGACAATACTAGGAGCACTTGCCAGGCTGCATGTCGGCCCATGAGCTTTTTGATAGGGCCGTTCTGGCGACTGAGATGGCTTTTTCTTGTATGAAAGGTCAATGTCGAGTGCTTTTCATGAACTGGAATAGGCAGCAGGAAGCATTAGCTGATGATAGACCTGTGGTGCTAGTGGACTCCAAGTAGCAGCTGAAGGCTAACCCTAACCCAGACTGGGTTAGCAACGACATACAGAGCGCCATAAACATTCGAGTTTTTGTGGCTGCCGGCTATACTTAGATGATGGCATTACAAGATAAAACTCGAAACGACGCGGATGCAGGTCGGAGGAGGCCGAGTCGGTTATAACACGGCATCACATGCTGGCACTACAAGTACATCATGTATCTGTCATAGCCCCAACTAACGGAGAGTGCCGGTATAGTTGTCTGCCTAGGATCTAGGAATTCAAACAATAGAAATTGTGTGTGCATATCGAAAACTTGGTACGGGAGACTTGAGTGCTTGGAGCCTTCTATAGCAACTGTGCGTTGGTTGGGCTACATATGTCCCGATCGAATTCAGCTATAGACGCAAGGGCAAACTAACTACCTCTGCTTTTGCCACAAGGCTGGGGGCACGATCTTTGTCTGATCGGACATCTAACACAATCGGTATCCTCAAGATCTCTCTGCTCTCTTTTTTTCTTTTCTTTTTCTTTTTTTCAGAGTTTGGGAAAAGGAAGTATTCGTAGTTTGTAGTGACTGACTAGCTTTTGTTTTCCTTTTTTCTGTCTTCTTTTTCCAGTATCAGAGCCAATTAGCGTTGTAGATCGTCGACGTCTCATGGGCTTTTCCCTAGTGTCTTTGTCTTGCTCTTGATAGTGTCTAGGGGGCCTATTCTAGTGATCTTCGGCGCATTCTCTATAGAAATATAGAGCTGGAAAGGAATTCTAATATTGGAACAATGAGAACTACTATCAAATATTCAGCGGCAAAAAAAGACTAGCTAGAGCTGTCGCTGTCCCAAAAAGGAAAAGGAAGTGTAGCATTTCAGTGCTCAATGTCTCTTTTGGGCAATCCGTTACCGATCTGCTCACCATTCATTGTTCTCTACCCGAGATATGAACGATGTAGATATGCTAGGGTTCAGGAGGCTTCGTAGACTTTGCAGTGCTGTGGCAGACGGTATATTATCTAGAAACAACAGGTCGTAGGTTTTAGGCTAGACACATCAGATCAGATGCGCCGAACATGCAATCCAGCGAGATGAATCGACTCTTAGGGCTCGTTACACCATGTAACGATAGAAACAAAGAGATATAGCTAGGGGATCCTCGCCAGTGGAAAAAACACAAGCACACTCCCTCGATTAGTCCATATATGCAAGTTTAAGCCGTCTGCTGTCTGCCCAAAAGACAAAGAGTTTTACATTGATGGACTAAGAGACGAAGCAATGCTGGGCAGCAAGTGACCCTGGCGGGTGAAACGATAGTACCTGCTAAGAACACAAATAGATCACCAAGATAACTATCCTACCCTAGTACCCTAGACCCCAAATGGGCTAGAATGGGGGGGACATACATAGATAGCGAGATAAGAGGAGGGCGTCATGAGCTGGTGGCAAACTGCAAGGGCACGATGTTTAACAGAAGGACGATATATATATATCATAACGTAAATAGATTATATTGGAAAAAAAGGCAATACTAGTCGGTCCATAAGCAGCAGTTTGATGAGTCAATTTGGATTTGGAGAAAACAATGAATCAAAGACAAGCAAAATGTATATAGATGGCAAAGATACAGAAATTTACTGGCTATGTTATTGAGTAATATCATGTGTCGACACTATATCGTAGTGACATGGGTATATACATGTACATACATAGTTATACACATATATAATAACCGTGTACTAACACAATGATTCACACGAATATAGCAAGCATGTATCAGTTCGTATGCAGACTTTGGATGATCCGATCTACCTCGACAACAGAAAACACTATTTCTATACAGCCCCCAAAGGGTGTGACAAGAAGGCCTGGCGGTCCGTGCCTCCTCTATATTGTTGTGTTTTGGACAACTCACATAAGTTGATACATGAAAAGCTAGCACATTACACATGACACATGCAATGTACGTACGCAAATATACGTACATTGCGTGCTTGGCTAGCCCATATCCAATAATAAACCACAGACATTGACACGGTGGAAGCTGGGTCTCAGGTCTAACTTAGTGGCCTCGTTCATATTTACATCTCTGTATCTCAAGCTGACCTGAGGCAGAGGGGTTATCTACTACATGTAGCACCCTCCATTCTGGCCCTATCAACGCCCGCAACTGGTAGGCTATGTGCCGTGACAAACCTCTTTTTTTTTGTTTAATGAATAATAGCCAAGGCATTCTATCGTGTGTCCGTCACATCCTTCTTTATCTAGCTTATGCCATCCTAACTCTATCTAGGGCCTGCTACCACACTCAAATCTATCTTTACGACTGCTCTCAAGGAACAACGTTATCTGGGAGCAGAGAAAAGACCAAGGAAAACAGTATCTAGTCCGGACTGGTTTCTACTATAGGACAAGTTAGTAGTTATTTTTTGCATATTTGTCTTGTACCCCAAGTTTTTTCTTTTCTTACTTTGCTGAGAGTCTCTTCAGGCTTGGGAAGTACGTCTTGATAGAAAGTATAGACTGAAACAAGTCGAAGCCAAGAGAAAGCACAGAGTAAGTCAAGACTTTTGTCAACTTCGCTCGGCTGTTAACACTTCTAGGTTTGTGACCTCTCCTCTCTACCCAACCTATAGTAAATCACAATGCTGATTCGCCCAATACATCATTTCGACAAGCATGTCCTATTCAGGCTTCGTGCTGCCTATACTGGCTATCAACAGCATATAGAGGAGACACCCTAACCAAGGACACCCCCCTCCTCCATTGACTAGACGGTTATACACACTTGGGTGTCGGTACAGTAACTGCACGCCGGGGACACAAAGTCCCTTCGAGTCTCGCTGAAAATTTCATGTTTCCCTCTCTTCTTCTTCGATACCCCCCCCCCTCACTCTCCCGAATGAGAGACACAGGCACAGTGTTATTGCCTACGCTGTCCGTGTAGGAAGCCATAGCCCCGTGCGTCCGCTAGAACTAGCCTACCTGGGTCCTGGAAGGCAGTCCTGAATCAGCATTTCTCTGCTGAACCATACCCCGAGTCCACACTAGAACACTGGACAAAGGATGATAGCCAATGAAAAGAAGGTATTATACTAGCCATAGCCCCGTGTGGTGATTAGATGTGCTCATGGCACTGTTTAGAAATGACGGGCTAGTCGTTACGGGCAAACAATATCGTAATACATATGTCATGTACATTCTTGGGGCCACACAAACACACATTGCTTGGCATGGAATTAAGTCTCAACACCGTGTTCTTCGAGCATTGGGGGGTTTTTCCGGCCCGGACTCGTTTTCCGTCTAGCTATGACACACTAGCGTATATCTCTCGCAGGCGGTATCAAGTGGCTTTCTTCAAGCCCCAGGACAACCTACTGGCCGATTAGTATTGGCCATGAGATTTTGAGTTGGGTTCTATGATGTGGCTAGGTAGTCACCGGACGCTCGGCAAATAGGCTTGCCCAAGACGCAGTAATGTGACCTACTCAATTGAATAGTGATAGCTCTAGTGAGTCACTCTCTATTCCCTCCACCGGACTTCACGTTACAGGCTAGTTACGTCGCTTTCCTCTTGTCTCGTCACCTCCCCCCCTCTCTCTCTCTAGTCATTATGTGACGGAATGACTCTTTGCCCCAACAATCATGAGTTCCAATATCACGCTGATGCACATCACAGGATTTATTCATCCTTAATACGCGGCTGCTCGGGATGTCGAGTCCACATGCATCCTGTTTCGAGAATACCCAGATAGCCACAATGGCGTGATGTTATAGTATGAGAAGCAACGGCCGATACATCATGAGCCCAGTACATAGAAGACAAAAGGGCACGGAAACGTCTCTTCACTGGTCTAGACTCTATGACGGTTATCGCCATCATCTTTACTCTCCAAGACATAAGAACACAAGCTCATGTATTGCCCATCCCATAAGCAAAAGGCCAACAGTGAAGAAAAGACGATGTATCATCCGCACCCGTCCCTAGGCGACCCATCTCACCATCGACACCCCTCGAGTCTAGGCCAGAGTATCAAACAAGCACAACTCCCCAATGGCCCACCTTGCTGCTGCTCAGTGATTTGTCAGTTCCTACAGTAATAACGGCCCTTGGATTCTCAGCTGCAGCGGCAACACCCACAGCAAAAAAAAAAGACAAGGAACGGCAACAGAACCATCAATGTTACAGGTCGTCGAAGGTGACACATCTGTTCTCAACATAACATGATCAATATCAAGGCTGGGGGAACTACAGCCTGGCAAGCCTTTCACCCCCTCCCCCCCCTCTGTCCACACTTCTTTTTGTTTCTCTTTGTCTTCTCCGACTCGGTCCATCCTTGGGTTTCACCTGGCTCATGATGTGAATTCCTTCATTTTTGTCTTGGTTTCTCTGCTTCCTCTCTCTCTTTCGTCGGCTCATCATGGTTCGCTACGTTGAGAAATTGATATGTCTTTCGCCCTAGTTACCACTCCCCACCCCCGAGAACCGGTGAGGCCCTCCTAGCTATCATATATTCTTAAACAGTCCATTCTATCACACTGACACATGCTAGCTATAGACACGCCAACGCCACTATACTACTACTACAACCACCACCACCGACTCCAGCCGGAGCACTTGCCTCGAATACATACTACCTATCTTTTCAGCTGGCCCATCGTGGCCGTCCCTGTCTTCGTTATATCGCGGTCTCTGTGATCCTACAAGGAACTTGTGACATAACTCAACAAAATCACAGTCACGCCCATTAGCAAAAAAAAAAAAAAAAAAAAAAAAAAAGGTCTCGTACAAGGAAAACTTTCAAAAGTCAGTTGTTGAGGCCATGATATCTTTATTAGTATGAGTTACAGTCTCTCCCTTTTCCGTTTCTACAAGGATTGTCTTTTGCGTCACGTCGTATTCGGAGAGGTGACGAGAAGACACACCTCATACATCGACTCAAACACTCTGCCGTTACAAGATAGAATCTAGAACCTATCGCCTAATGGGCTGTTCATGAGCTATCTACTTCTTGTCTGTGGGATATAGCCGAGTATCACATTTCTGCTCTCTCTCTCTCTCTCTCTCTCTCTCTCTGTGTGTCCTGCAAACGGCGGTCAGAAGCGATGGCTTTACGTGTCAAACTCCTTATCTAATACTCAAACTAGGTACATAGCAACCTAACGTCGGTGTGCTCTAGCCATATATGATTTGTAACATTCAATACGTGACGTGATATTAGAGTATACCGCCTGAACTGCCATAAACGAACGTAGTTCCCTGCCAATGCGGTGAAAGAGTAGATCGACAGAATTATGACCTTTTGATGGCCATTAATGAACTCAAAGCCTACACGGGCTTCTGACATGCACAGTCCATCAGCTTTGCCAGGCCACACTTCTCTTAGTCTACACATTGGACATTTACTGTCTACTACCGACTACCGCCGTTTCATCCAAGCCGATTCTCTATTGATTGATCAACAGTAAAGTCCTGATCTTCTTGAGTTAGTCGAGAGGTTGAAGTTGCCCCATTTGTGGCTCGCTACTAGAATTGTATATAACGAAGAAGAAGAAAGAAGGAAAAAAAATAATCTCACGGCCGAATCAAAGTAGTTTGAATAAAACAAGGCAAAGAAGGAAAATCAGCTATAGATGAAAGTAAGAAGAAAAGAAAAAAAAGGAAACTTGTACAAAGATTCCCCGTTATCAGCAACAATAATGGACTCTATCTGGAAAGTAAAAGTGAACATCTTTTTACCCACTTCCTTAGCGAACTAGGAAGTTTTGACGATCGTCTTGCTTCAAAAGAAACCCGAGGGGAATTTCTAACATGAATTCAACACACCTATTCAAGGCGTTCTCAAATATGATCGACCAACTAGTCTAGACCAACCTCTATTCTTCTTCCCTTATTAGACACCCTCCTCTCTATGGAATAAGATATGCTGGCCTCACATGTGATTGTCAATAACTATAGTGTTCTAGTCAACTTTGGAACAACTTGATATATGCCAAGTTGGGGTATATCTTTGAGAAGGAAAAATCTCGATCACCTTGTATTGATAATATTTCTACAAACTAGCAGGGCAGCAAATCCAATTGATCACCGGAATACATGTCGATCTTTTGTCGTCTTTAAATAAATAAAATATGGGAGTGGGAGGGAAACACAAAGAAAAGTTCTATAACTATCCCGGTTTCTACAATTAACCCTAGACACTTTTTTTTTTTGAGGCCGACTACTACATGTCGATGTGAATGTTTGAGGCTATCGTTCTACTTTAAAAGGGCCTCAAAGTAACGGAGATTTATACTTGATTAGTAGACGAATGATCCCCTTTAACTAGGAAGATTATTGAGTAAACGATACTCGAACCCTACAAGTACCACCATATTAGGGTTAATTGAATAGATACCTATACAATTTAACGTCGGTGACGTCACGTATATTCTCGCACTAAAATTGAATAGACAATTCAATCTATCATCCCAACTTATGAAAAGACTTAGTTGAAAGACTAAGTCAGAAAATCTACAACTGTGTGCTAGTCAAGAATAAAAATATGCATTGGTAAATGAATAATCTTTACATAAATGATCTAATAGAAGATAAGACAAAAGAGATAACTCTATGATAAACACTTCCTAAACACATATGAATACTTTGCCTTGCAAATGCAGAAAGTCACTTTCGATCAAGAAAAAAAAAAGGAATAACAAGGAAGTAGGAGAAAGAACAGGACAAAAATAATGAAAAAAGACTCCTAAGACTTCCGATAGTCTTCAGATGCACCCAACCATGAGAGTAAATAGATATGTACAGCTGTGAAAGATCGATGAGGGTGTGAGGGGGGAAAAAGAATGAAAAGAATATTGAAATTGACCGATATATGGCTTAGCCAGCAATGGTGCCTGAGCAGACTTATTTCAGTTGGACATAATTGCCTATGAAAGAGAACAGATTTATTTTGTTAGTGATACTATGAGTTTCTAATTCACCGCTATTTAGTCGGGATGATATGAGAATACTTACCGGGAAATTGTCCTTCACGACCGTTTAGTCGTCCAGTCCACCACTCGTTGCTATTATTTGTCCGAGTTATGATTTCGATGATATCGCCTGTTTGGAAGTTCAAGTCGCCTTCAGCCTGTGCCGCATAGTCATATAGCGCAGTCACCGTCTCGACAGCGGCCATCGGATTCGCGCTGAGTCTGCTAGGCTTGGGCTTTGGCGGAGGTGGCTTGGCCTTTGCAGCTGCAGCCATTTGTAAACTGGGGCTTACTGAGCCCGATGAATATGCCGGAGACTTTATGGGCGAGTATGGTGGGGGCGCAGCTTCAGCTTCAGCCCTTCTAGACTGGAATCGAGACGCCGCTGATGACGAGGCAAAGGCAGGCACCGAGGAACTGCTTTCGGGCGCGGGCAATGCATGTGTGTTCACAGTGGGAGGCGGCGATGGCCTGTTCGCAGCCGCTGACGGACCAGCAGTGAGCAATCTAGGTGTTCTACCCTCTAGAGCAGGCTTGGCAAACTTGGGTGGTCTAGGACGGCCGGTCGTTTTGAAACGTACAATCGTAAGAGCCTCTGCTCTTTCTTGGACGTCTCCGCGCTTCGCAATGAAGGCTTCCTCGATGTCTAGTGTGAGGTCAAAGTAGCCGATATCGACCTGCTGCATCTTCTCGTGGAGAGTGTAGAAGACATTGAGTTGCATATAGTAGAAGGACTGGAATAGTGGTTGAATAAACTCGGTTTCCAGTTGGAAGAGCTTGGGTAGCTCGTCCTTGAGTAGATCGTTGTAGTAGTTAAATTCTTGGGTCGATTGCTCAACGTCGTTCTCAGCCTTCCACATGTTCTTTTCGTCCTTTGCAGTGCGCTCTTTCTTGTCTTGTAGCTTCTTGAGTGTGGCTTGGTATCTATCATGATCGAGTTGCTTGTGGTCACGCTTGACGGCGGTTTTGCGAATAACTTTGATAACATCGAGAAGATCGTTGGCAGGACGAATAATCCGCGAATCGATCATTTCGAGTTCTGGTTTTAAGGTTTCCTGGAGGTCCTTGACCACAGCTTCGTACTCTTCGCAGGCACGGATGCCATCAGGGTTTCCCTCGATCTTCATTGAATCAGGGTCACTCATGCGTCCGGAAATGGGCTTGTAGATTTCGGTCATGGCTTTACTGAACTCAAGCTGATGGTTCAGCATGCCGTTGATGGCCTCGAAGTACTTTTTGCTTTCATCGTGAAGGCGTTTGGTCTCGGTTTCAAGCTCGGCGAAACGACGTTCGGCATCGCCATAGACAGCATCTTTCGTATGCTCACCAATGTTGAACTTGACTCGGAACTGTTGCGGTGCCTATATGAATGATATCCTCAGATGCGAGGCGAAGGCGATTAGCTTCTTGGTTCTGCTGCATGATTCACTTATTTTCCAGCTACCACCTCGCAGCGTGGTTGTCGAATGCTGCATGGATGGTTTCACATGGAGCCTCTAGTCTACATATGTAGAGAAGTGCGCAATGGGTAGAGGTAAACGACACATCTCGTATAGTGGTGCGATATTTGTATAGTTGATTGAGCACCTTCAATGTGTGGGCATTTTTTAATTTTTTTCTTTTGATTATATCTGGAAGCCCCGGAACAGAGGGAACGAGGGGGTCACTGGCGCGCAAGACGAGTTTCTAGAGGAGGACTTAACAGAAGAGAAAACTCACCCGTTGTATAGACTTTTGTAAGCCTTTGAAACTCATGATGCTGGCTGTTGTGTGGTGTGGATGGAGATGCTAACGGTCGAATGAGGGTTGTAGGAAAGAAAACTGCATATGATCAGATATGCAATTGGTGTTGGGCGCTAGAAAGGATTGACGATAGATGAGGAGCTGTTGCAAGGTCGCGCTGTGGCTCGAATTTTTTTTGCTTATTTTGTTGCTAGAGATGGTTATAGAGGACAGAAGAGGCCGCCAGCTGGGGTTTAAGGCCCGAAATACTTGAGGTTCATACAGTGGCAGTGGGATGAAAGCAAAGGCGATAGATATATGGATGCCTGTGGTCAAGGAATGCCAAGGATTTGGTCTATCAGACAGTCAGACAGCATGGAAGAACGGCATCAGCTGCAACAGTTCTTCTGTTCTTGGTGGTAGCTGCAGATATGCTTACTGCTAGTAAGTGAACCTGCGGCTGCTCTAGTACAGCTGCTCTAGTACTAGTGCGATCAGAGCGAGCTAGAGTTGCATTGGGTGGGCGGTAGACGAACAAAGTTGGCATTGGAATGGGGTATGACGATGATTGTCTGTGGCGGCGGGGCAGCCTCAATGGTGCTGACTGTGGCGGAGTAAACCTTTCTAGCTGTAGCTTTCTTAGTCAGCCGACCGCCAATGATGAAACCAGACAAAAGATACGTACAATCAATCACAGTGCAAATCGCCGCATTGGGATGACTTAACGAGGAACACCGGAAGCCAGCAAGTCCATGGCTGCGACCGGGCTGTTAAGCCAAGTGCTTAAACATGGCTCTCTCGACTGCAATGCCCATTTTGCGACATGTTAGCTGTTGATGGAGTTAGATGTAGATTGGCAGTGTTTTCATACGATATTCGGTGTTTATTTTTTTCTAAAGCGGAGTTATCGCCGTTGTCCGTACAAACGTATTATACATAATATTGAACCTACTGTCTGCCCTGCGGTGAAGAGGCGCTTCTAGCCAATGATATTCGTCACGCCACACACCACGTTCGGCCTATATAATATACCGCCACAGCACAATAGCGGAGCCGGGGATAATGCGAGATGACAGGGAAAAAGGTCCAAGCTTTTCCACATTCATGAATATTTTTCTGCACTCAAATTTCTCCTTCATTCAATCTCTGACTTTCTCTCATCTACTTCTTTGATTTTTCTCCTTTTTCTTCTTGATAATGCCTAACTTTGCATCATCAGCCTTATTAAGGCAGACTCTTCAGGCATGTGGCCGTGGTACCGTCACCCAGCCAGGTGCCTTACGCACAGCTGTGTCGACTAGAGCTGCTTTGGCCCCTTCAGTGGGCGCCATTCAGAGAAGACTCATCTCGAGCTCAAGACAAGATAGCGCCTCAGTACAGGCTGAAGCTGCCATCAAGCTTGATGCCAAGGAGATTAGCACATTTACTCCCAGTGTCATTGTTCAGGAGGGAGCTCACGAGAGTGCCATGGCGGGTGAGTAACATGCCAATATCAATCTTTCTGCTCTCCCTCCTTGAACATCGATTTGCTGACAAATGCCGCGATTCCTTTCTTATAGAAGTGCTAAAAGAGGCTACTATCCCCAATGAAGGCCGCCCTATCTACTTAGATATGCAGGCCACCACTCCCGTCGATCCCAGAGTTCTCGATGCTATGCTTCCATACTACATCAATGTTTATGGCAATCCCCATTCTCGCACACACGCCTACGGCTGGGAAAGTGAGCAGGCCGTTGAAAAGGCTAGAGTCGAGGTCGCTTCTCTTATCGGCGCCGACCCCAAGGAGATCATCTTCACCAGCGGTGCTACTGAGTCCAACAATATGAGCATCAAGGGTGTTGCCCGCTTCTTCAAGCGTTCTGGCAAGAAGAAGACCCACATCATCACTACCCAGACAGAGCACAAGTGCGTTCTAGACAGCTGCAGACATTTGCAGGATGAGGGCTTCGAGATCACCTATCTTCCTGTCAAGCAGGGTGGATTGGTTGATCTTGATGAACTTCGTGCTGCTATTCGGCCTGAAACTTGTCTTGTCAGCATCATGGCCGTCAACAACGAGATCGGTGTGATCCAGCCATTAGCCGAGATCGGAAAGATGTGCCGCGAAAGAAAGATTTTCTTCCATTCCGATGGCGCTCAGGCCGTTGGAAAGATTCCTTTGGATGTTAACGCCATGAACATTGATTTGATGTCGATCTCGTCGCACAAGATATATGGCCCTATGGGCATCGGTGCTTGCTACGTGCGCCGGCGACCTCGTGTACGTCTTGACCCCATCATCACTGGTGGCGGTCAAGAGCGTGGTCTGCGAAGCGGTACGCTGGCACCTCCTTTGGTTGTCGGCTTTGGTGAAGCGTGCCGCATCGCGCGTGAAGAGATGGATGTAAGTTTTCTTCAAGTTTACAACCTTGAAACCTTTCTCCTTCCTTACAACCAGAATGATGACTTGCTCCAACTTTACATGCATGGCTTTCTGAATAACCCTTTTGGCGTGGTTTGTCGTTAAAAAGCAACTTCTGATACTGGTCCCCCGAAATTCTATTTCACTTGACATCTCTCCATGAATTGATGAATCAATAGCTAACATTGCTTTCCAGTATGATACCAAGCGGATCAAGTACCTCTCAGACCGCCTTCTCAATGGCCTGCTCGCTATGGAGCACACTAGCCAGAATGGTGACCCAAACCACTTCTATCCCGGCTGCGTGAATGTTTCTTTTGCTTATGTCGAGGGTGAGTCTCTGCTCATGGCGTTGAAGGACATTGCTTTGTCATCGGGCAGTGCCTGCACATCGGCCTCACTTGAGCCGTCTTATGTTCTGCGTGCACTTGGAAACAGTGACGAGAGCGCCCACAGCAGTATTCGGTTCGGTATCGGCCGCTTCACTACTGACGATGAGATTGACTATGTGCTAAAAGCCATGCTTGAGCGTGTGTCATTCTTGCGTGAGCTGAGCCCTCTCTGGGAAATGGTTCAGGCAGGCATCGATCTGAACACCATCCAGTGGAGCCAGCATTAGAGGAGTCCGTAACTCTTCACGGTTTTTTTTTTCACAAGAGAACGTACTGTATGATGACGACATGAAGTGTCGGGCTTGGAATAGAGCCTGAGTTGGCCATAGACGGCCGTGTATAAACAGTTTGATACCGGGGTCCTACACTCGGCACAGAGAGGTAGGCGTTGAAGGGCATGCTTTATTATTTTTTTAACTATTTATTTTTCTTTGTATTTCTTATAACCTAACTCGGGCGGTGCATTGCTACGCCTAGGGGAAACTTTCTCCTAGGTCTTCTTACTTGCGTAAAACTGTGTTAACTACTAGGTATATATATTGGCGAGAATAAGTCCTTTTACCTTATTCATGGTTTCTACTACTCTACGGTTTGTAGTAGTAGACATACAACTAGACAACACACAGAAATACCATGCAAGACTACATCATATTCAAAGGATAAGAACCATATTTATAGAGTCTATGTCCAGGAACTATAGTATTGAGGTAACACTATAAGAGAAAACTCACTTGTCCCAAATAGGAAATTATCCATAGGGTTTAGTACCCTTACTGTTTTCTGCCTTTTTTCTTTTTTTTTCTTTGAACAACTGCTAATCTTGTACGATGCCCATTGAAATCGTAGCTGACTTTGTAAAGGAGGGTAATGTGCAACGAAACCTTGTAAAGAAAACACTTTAGCAGATTGAATATATTTTCAACTGTTACACGGGTTACAGCACTAGGATACTAGCTTCTTTCTGAGTTGTCCTGTCACGGCATGGGTGACATCAAGGTGAGGCACAGAGTTTATAGCTTGATGAAATAAGGACTACAAATTTGATGGGTAGAAGAAGGAGATATAGGCTTTAGCTGGCACAAACTGAATCAATTAGTCCATATGTATTCTTCTGTGAGCCTAACTAAGCGGGTAGAGAAGTTAATCCGTGAACTTGGCTTGCATGCTCATCATAGTCTTCTTTCATGGACACACCTATGAGCTTCTTACCTTCAATTCTCGGTTTCCGCTGCTCTAAACTTGCCACTTTAAACTTTCTATGGTTTCTAGAATCTTTCTATCTGCAATTGACTTTCCATTCTTTTAACTTCATGTCAGGCATGTATAGTTATCTATATTAGGTTGTGTCTACTAATCATACCTGTATCATTTAGAGAAATGACTTGTTTTTAGTTACTTGCTAGGCTCTACACTACTTAGTTAGTTATAAGCGAAAGTTATGTCAACACCAGGAAACAAACATGCCAAAAAGCAGGCTATTTGGTAGGCAGCTATTCCATTTTACTATGTTATATGTATACATGCATATAAATTTACAAGCTATTTTTGGGACTAGATTTTAGTGCTTGGGAGTATGATAAATTACTTCAAATATGGACCAAAATTCTTAATGTTGCCAAATACTTCATATATTCTCTAAGCTTGACAACCTCTGTCAATCGTTTTCTCTCCACTGGGATTACAAGAATAGATTTAGTAGCTAGATATAGTTAAGTAGCCTATCGTTATACTCTAAAGTAAACCTTTTTGGTATGAATAAAAGTACTGGTAAATGTCACTCACGCCAATCTCTTCTGCCCCTCCAGCCCTATCGTACAAAACATAACCAGAGACCAGAGCACCGAGATAGCATCTTCGGGAGTCCCCGCCGCGAGCAATCATCCTCAAGATGCTTGGGCCCATTCACCAGAAACCCATTCGTCTACTCCAGAGCTGCTTCTCACTGCCGGGGACGCCTCAGTCCGGTGGCTCGACCTGCTGGCAACTGATGCTGCCCAGGCCGACTCTGGGTTTTCTCTGGCTCCAAGTCCGTCAACAGGACCATCAAATGGCGCTTCCCATAGCCAGACAAGCAGTGGTGGCCTCTATGCCCGGTTATCGGCCATCTCACCCGAGACAAACTTGGTGACGGGCCGGCTGCCTTGGCAAGAACTTCAAGACATCGAATTATTGGACCTCGAAGCAGGCCTTCTTCGTCAGTTTGCAGATCACGCATCTTGCTGGGTATGTCATTATACCGTTCAAACAGCTGTCTTTGTGGCGCTTGCTCACAGCCGATACATCTATATAGCTCGATCTATTTGACCTTCACAGGCATTTCTCAACATATGCAATACGGCTGGCTGTAAGTCTGCCTCACTCGTGATCTTTAGGCCATGCCAAAGCTAATCAAACACTCCTGCTATCTGTCACAGGTGCGGAACGTCGGCCTCATGAAGGCTATCTTAGCCTTGAGTGCTCGACATAATGCTATCAGGCAAAAACTAGCTTCCCCAAATCAAGAGTCGACACCGGACGCTACCACACATGCCCAAGCAACCCAGTATTATTACGAGACTCTCCGCTACGTTCAAACTGCCTTGCGTCACATCAGCTATGCTTTCTCCGAGGAAATCCTGGCCACCTCAGTAATAATCTCAACCTACGAGATGCTAGACGAGTCACCGTCCAACTGGCAACGGCATCTCAAAGGTGTATTTTGGATCCAGCGAGGTCAAGGCATCAACGGCGGCTCTGGCGGTCTTCGCCAAGCTGCATGGTGGGCTTGGCTTCGGCAAGATATCTGGGCCGCATTTTGGGAGAAACGCAAGTGCCTCAGTTTCTGGCGTCCACTTCGCGGCATTCCAGAGCTAACTAGGCCAGAACTGCTCAATCGGGCCACCTACCTGCTTAGTCAGGCTGTCGACTACGCTGCTTTAGGAGATACGAACCCATGCGGTGACCCGAGCAGTAAAGATCCGGACGTGGTAGCACGAAGAGCAAACAATGGCGATGGACTGCTTTCTCAGTTGGATCGATGGAAACAATGCGGGCTCGGATTTTAGGCCTCTTCCAGTGCCACACAGAGACGCGACGAGTCTGGGCTCTTTCCAGCCGATATGGATACATCCTCCGGAAAATGCAGTAGCTGTCATGGTTGTTAGCTTTGCCAAGATCATCGTCACCCTCCACCGGCCGTCAAAACCTGGGTTTGGACAGTTTCTCAAGATTCAAGTAGGTCTAACTGACACGTGACTATGGATAGGACGTGGAAACTAATATACACCTCATTCTAACAGAAAGCATTGACGGAGGCAGTCAAAACCATATGCGGAATAGCCACAACACTAGAAGATCGAGGTAGTCAACTGATTGTTGCACATTGCCTTTTTGGAGGTAAGAAAGTCCAAGAAGATATCGATACTAGATCTAGATCATCAAAAACTGACAATTCAATCTATAGCTGGGCTTTGTGTGCATTCGCAAGCAGAAAGAAACACAATCTTAAATCTTGTCCAAGCTTGTGAAAGTCGCGCTAGTTGGCCAATGAGTACTATACAAAAAGATCTTTATACCGAATGGCAGCGTGTTGATGAAGAGGCCGGTGAATGAAAGACATCAGAGATTCCATGTGCACCTGCTCTTTCCGAGGTCTCATGATGGACTATTGGAAGTGCTCAGTCATCTAGATTATATATCCATTGCATTATGCGCGCAATGGCAATTGGAGAGGACATGGCAAGCCTAGGTGTTGTCATACAGCTATCCAATATATACATGGGATCATCATTGATATTGGCGTTCGGCTCAGCAATCAGGCATGCTCATTCTCGGCTATTGGATTCTGTCGAAAAACCAGCGCGGCTCGGGGTTTCAGGATATTACTTAGGCTAAACGAACATATATACATACACATGTCTATCTAATATAACCAATGGCATGTAACTTTGTCACACACATGTCGTCAGCCGAAAAAAAAAGAAAAAAAGACAGAAGGAGTCCGAGTCCGAGTCCTCGAGTCTTGTAGTACATTCCCTTTTCAGGTAATTGTTTCCACTATCAGACCATATGCTAGTAGACTCCAGTTTTGGGCAATTGCGAAGGTCTTCTTGGAAGACATGTAAGAGGACATGGAGGTGTCGCGCAGAGCCTGAGCCTTCATGATACGCTCCATGTTGGCAGACCAACCGAACTGACCGGTACGCAAGGAGCGCCAACCAGCTTGTGGGAGACAACTACCTTCTCCATCTTGTCGCCGAGGATATCCTTCAGGGACTTGGCAAGACCTTCGAACTCCTTCTCCTCGGCCTCACGGGCAGTCTTCTCCTCCTCGGTCTCCTCAAGATCGAAGTCCTTGGTGAGTGGGGATAAACCCTAACCGTATGAGCATGTGATCAACTAACCTTGTGTGTTCAGGTACAACATCGAACATATTGTCGCCTTTGGCCTTTGTTCGCGCAGCAGAGAAGAAGCGTTCTCCTTTCATCATCCAAGTGTTCCCATGGGCAATTACAACGAGTGATGGTCTGCTTATTCATGCTGCAGCCCAGGCAGCTCGCACCGCTTCAGTACCAATTGCTATCCATCTAGACCATGCACAGGATGAAGACATGATTCGGAAAGCGGCCGACACTCTGCCGTTTGACTCTATCATGGTTGACATGTCACACCACGAAATGCACCAGAATCTGGCAAAAACAAAGGAAATTGTGGCTTATTGTCATGCACGCAAGATCTCGACCGAGGCCAAGCCAGGAAGAATTGAAGGCGGAGAGGACGGTATCAGCGATACGGCCGATCTGGAAGGTTCACTGACAACGGAAGATCAAGTCGAAGACTTCATTGCCACGGGAATTGACTTTTTAGCTCCGGCATTTGGTAATGTGCACGGAGAATATGGAAAGCGAGGCCCGGCTCTTGAGTTTGACCGACTGAAGATGATCCAAGACAAGGTTGATAGCCGTGTACGCATCGTGCTCCATGGAACGAACGATTTTCCCGAAGATGTCATGCAGCAGTGCATCAAAGGCGGAGTTTCAAAGATCAATGTCAATAAGTTGGTCTTGGATGATTACCTGGTGTTCCAGAAAGAGAAGGCTCCAAAACTATCGCTTACTGCGGCGTTGGAGGGAGGAATTGGAGAGACTATGAGACTTGTTGAGTGGCAGATCGACGTCTGTGGGTCAGCTGGTAAAGCAACTTATTTGTTTGTTTAGTATGCTAATAGTAATGTAGCCAACTTCACGTTTTCCAATGTTTGACTTCCTTGGTGTATAGTTTTGGTGAAGCTGAAAACTACGAGTCGAATAGATGGGGGACATGTATCAAATAGAGCCTCTTTCCTTTCAAGGTGCCTTGTATCGTAATGTTCAGGAGAAGTAGTATCTGCTTCCGTTCTAAGTAATTGCCATCGGCTTGAAACTTAGTCACATGATGTAGCAGATATGTTGTTGGGATAAATATGGATTGCCTGATGGCAATAAACAAACCAAAGGTACACAAACTCCCATTAAATTCTTAAGAGTTGCTCTTTTGCTCTAAAAAGTCCCCTTTGACCTAATCTCATCAATCTTCTTGGCTATCAACCTTACACTCTGTTAACTGAACTCTGGCCACACAATCACTCTGGTTTGTCCTCCAAACCCAACGAATCCATTTATTAGAATACCTGCTAATCAACCATACCTTCCCAAGCCTTCACCTTGCACTCTTTATGTTGATAGATAGCCATCTTCACAGACACACCCGAGGTTCGGCTTGCTTTTCTACCCTTTAGAGTCTAATTCTCTTTGGCGTTGAGATTAAGACCTACGGCAATGCCCGCAGGAGCCTTAGCATATACAGCAGATTGTGCTTTCTGGGCTTGGAGGGCCTTTGGTACCAGTCATTGATTGATACAAAAACTCTGTGGTACTAGATTGTACTACATGGCTATTCGAGCCACTCATCGATAAGTTTATAGGCTAAGAAGAAGAAGAAGAAGAGGTATATCTCAACTTAGCTTTTAGTTTTACTATCCCATTTTTAGGATTATTGCTAACCACCACATGTATAAGACCTATATCCTATATTCAAAATGGAAAAATCGAATCGTTTCGAGCGCATTTCTGCGCCATTCAGAGCATGCAAGACTTTGGAAGACATTTTGCCACTCACTAGTTGGGACTATAATCAACTTGACCCGGGTTTCCTGAGCTCCGTCACATCATCAGTCTCGAGTGGAAAACATGTTGAATATATTCAGGATATTTGGAGGATTATTATGACTTATATTGAGTCCTCGCACAGTCTTTCCCAAACCTCACACAGTCTTTCCCAAACCTCACGGGATATATTGACTGGTGATGTTGACTTTCAGATCAGCGTCTTCCTCAAGCTACCGAAATGCCCCATCATTCATGGCCTTCCTAACAGATCTTTTTTACCAGAGATACTAGATACAATCAATATCTTGCTCAGAATATCTGACCAAGGCACAGAGGAAGTGAGTTGCATCACCAAGCATGCATTCGATAGAGAAGAACTAGTATCACCCAGCAGTTCCACAACGAATAGTTTGTCTCTGTTGAACCATATCAACAATTGCTTCGCAACTTGGACAAGTGCCACCGAAGAATTTCTTTCTCCATATACCTCGGTTATAGGCCCATCAGGTATTGGGAAGTCATTCACAGTAAAGCAGTTGGCAAAAGCCCATGACATTTATGTTATATACATTTGTCTGGCACCGAAACACCATCGAGGCTTTCCACGCCGCACTCGAAGTGCTGATGCTTATGCAGCCAATTTTCATGAAGATAGGTTGTTACTACAAGATCATCTGCTGAAAACACTCAAACGCCATCTTTGTATTGCCAGCTACCTTCGAAACTTAGGAGTCCCTGCCTCTGATTTTTGGGATCTTCAGGTCGACGAAAAGCATCTCTACTTCCAGACCAAGATTTATGAGTTGCTCAAGTGTTCTTCGGAAGAAACTGCTACCATGGAGCTCAACCTTGACCCTCTCTACAAAGATACTTTGCAAGAGGCCCTTGCCTTTGAAAACTTTGAGCCAATGTCGCTCTTGTCTTCCCAAAGCCACAATTCTGCGTCTTCTCCTCTTTCTTCTCTTTCTGCTTCCTCTCCTCTTTCTTCTCTTTCTGCTTCCTCTTCTTCCTCTTCTTCTTCATCTTCCCCGGGTCACAGCATTGATTTCGTCTTTGCCTTTGACGAAGCGCGAAATCTCATAGTCAACGACAAGGCTCTCCCCTTTAGATCATTGCGAACAGTACTCTGTAATTTGGGTACTGGAAACCTGGGTGTAAATATTTTTACTTTATTGATGGATACTTCCTCTAAAGTCTCAAACTTCTCACCCCCAAGTTTTATGGACCCTAGCCAAAAGGTCCCATCTGGTGACTCCACAACTAGAAAGCTTTTTGAGCCATTCTTCGAGTTCTATTCCCTAAATCTTTTCAGATCGAAAGAATCAGACTCCAATCTCGATCGTCCAGATACAACATGGGAAAACCTCTTCTCATGTAGTCGACCAATGTTTGGTGCATACGCCGGGACTCCAGACAAGGCCTCTTCAGATGACCATATGAACTTTTGCATTGATCTTGCTAAAACCAAACTTGATCCGACACGATTCATTGATTCCAGCAAGAATCATTTCAGCAATGTTCGATATCTAGCACTTATATTGAACCGTATCAGTTTCAAGGTTCGCCATCAGCCTTATTGTCAGAAACTAGTTTCTGGCTGGATGCAGTACATTGTGGATATCTCTGAAGATCGTGAGCATATCGATATCTGTCAGCCCCCAGAACCCATTCTGGCCATGGCTGCTCGCTATCACTTGTCTGGAGATGCACTTATTGAGGCATTGGTGGACTTCAGATACAATTTGGATATCGGGTTTGTCAGTATTAGTGATGCTGGCGAATTTGTTGCTAGCTGGATACTTTTGCTTGCCTTTGATCTGAAATCACAACAAGATGAGTTTGTACCAAGCCCACTCCATCTCAGTCACTATTTAGAGGCCCTATTTGGTGCAGATTTCCATGAGAGCATACTATCTGCAATGCCTGCCTCACTCTGTAGAGGAAGAGTTTTCTTCAATCGAATCCTTAGGTTTGTTTCCGACTCAGGAAGGCCTACTCCTGATAACATGTTCTACCTGTACAACAGATGCTGTGCGTGTTTTCTACCTTGGAATACCCCCGGTGCGGATATTCTGATACCAGTCTGGATTCCCAAGTCAACAGAGCATTCTGCTCATATGGGCTGTATATTGGTTCAGGTCAAGAACAGAGCTAATGATAGATATACCCCCTCCCTCAAGAATGAGGCCAGGAGTTCTATCCAACAAGCTATTGAGCACCTTGGAATTGATATTGCACAAACCCCAGTGCTTGGATTGATGCTTTGTCTTCAGTCATCCTCTCCGGACAGAGTTACAATACTTGAGTCAAGACCGAGGTCCACTACCCCAGTCTGTTTAGTAATCGGTATGAATGCTTCTGTATATCCCTTTTTCAATGGTTACAGTACTAGACTTCATATGATACTTTCTGATCTTCTTTGTGCAAAAGCTAGTCGGTGTAAGACAAGCAAGTATGGCTACGTAAAGAGCATGCTACAAACAGTATAGATTTCTACTAAATATATGGGCTCCCTTTTCATTGATTAAATATGCATTTTTTTAACGATATCTTCTTTACAATCACACTCTTTGATTACCTTCTTCAGAATCCTCTACTCTTATCTTGTTTTCCCTTTTCTCTTTTTGACTTTATATATCTTCCGATGATTGTCACTCGTCTCCTTCGTCCCATGTTGGCCAAGTCCAAAGAAGCCCGTAGGAATGCAAACCCTAAGAAAGATGCCCCTTCGTGTGACCATCAGCCCATAGGCAGTACGGAACCTTGCTCGCAGTGTACTGCTGAGCGAAGCAAAGCTACACGTTACCGCATCAAGGTCATCGCGGGGCTTATGCTAGCGTTTTGGCTACAGGCCCTCGACCTAACTATGTACGTGTCTATCAAAGACTGTCCCTATATGTTGAAGGCTACACAGCTAACAAGAGCTTACTTTTGCGTCATCTTGAAACAGTATCTCACCCATCCTGCTTGACATTGCAGACAAGTTCCAGGTGATCTCCGAGTTCTCATGGGTCATGGTGTCTGCAGCTTTCATCCCGTTCTGAGGCCAGATGGCTGATGTCTTCTAGACTTCACCGTCCTTGAGAGACCATCTGCGCACTATCGATGTGGGCGGCCAGTTGCTTTTCATTTCGGGCTTGGCCTTGTTCATCCTGGGCTTGACCTGGGCCGGTGGCTCGTATAGCTGGACGTCGGCTAACATGCTGGCACCGCTTATCATTGGTGGGTTTCTGCTGATTTGCTTTGCTCTATGGGAGCGTAGCATGGATCCGCGCCGTGCTCTAGGCCGTCGCTTCCCGCACCAGAAACCCATTATCCCCTGGTCGATTCTGACGAACCGTAACATGCTCGGTGTGGCCTTCAGCAGTTTTTCGTATGCAATGTCGTTGTATGCAATCCCCTACTTCGTGCCCATCTACCTGTCTATTGTGCTGGACCAGAGTAGTGTCGAGGCTAACAAATCGGTGCTGTACTTCATCCCTGGCTTGGCCGTTGGCGCCTACGCTTCCATCTTCCTATGCAACAAATGGCCGCGCAACACGTTTGTCTAAATTTACAAAAGAACAAAGTAAAGTGATCAGAATTAAGAATCATCCTCCGAGCTTACCTTCATTTTCATAGTGACATAGACAAGCGTTATATTGCAGCAAGTATTATACATAAGCCACAATCTATTTTGCTTCACGCTTATATAATATTGTTACACAGCCAGTAGCGCCTTGTCCCACGACAAACCAGGAGCGCCAATCAGTCAAAGTGTTGTGTACTTGTGAATTCTCTCCATCTTTTGTGAAATCTGACAGTAGCGGCTAACAGAAAGAACTAAACGAACAAAAGAAATCGGCTGAAAGAAAAGCCGCGCCTGGATTCCGGCTTCTTTGTTCTCGGGTTTGGTCTCTTTGGATCTAGATCGACAGGCTTCAGGACTCGGGAAGAAGCCACAATGAATAGCCGTTTTTTATCGAGCAAGGCTTTGTGGACTCTTGTATATAACTTGAGACAACGGCCTCCGAGGAGAATCTGGTGTTTCTTTTGATTCTTTCTTTTGGCTTGCCTGTTTCTCTTTATCGTGGTCTTTTTTGTTTCATAGCGTCAAGAGGATACACTCGGGATTTCCTTTGTTTTTGATTTTTCATTCTTTGTCTTGATTTCTTGTTCCTCTCTATTGCACTCTCTTTTGTTTCGTTCTTCTAATATATTACATCTTCAAAGGCTCTTGAATAATACAACAAAAGCTACACCTGGTCTTCGCCGCCACCAAGCTGCTGTGATTCTACTTTTAGCACGTTCTTTGAAGCCTCGGTTTTCTTTTTCAGCTTCCTTTTAGTGCTGGCCGCTCTTTGTGTTGTCTTTCCTTTACTCATATCTCGTTATCAAAAAGCCGGACTCTCCCATTCTTTCTAGACTGTTTCTCTATTTTCTGGTCTCACGCATTGTCCTTTTTTTTCGTTGACAGGACCTCGAACGACTATCAATTTGCTTGCCTTTTTTTTTATATTTTTATTTTTATTTTATCCATTCGTCTTCTACAGCCGCCCTGGCTAGTAAGTACCTGTAGTATGGCTGTTTCACATAAACATAGACTTGCTAACCATGGCACCACTATCTAGTGCGATCGAACACCGAGACCGTGTTTCCATCTTCAAGAGATTCGCTAATTCTACCGAGTCTGTCGTCTCGCCGGCTGTAGCTCAATCGCCAACTGCGACTTCGACCTCGAGACTGATCTTTTCCGAAAAATCATAAGCCTGTGTATTTATAAATACAAAGTAGGAAGCTATTTAGTTTTCAACTTCAAGCCAGACATCATAAGCAAACATCTGTAGATGTGGGATCTCAAGAACTATATCTGCCTCATTGGGACCAGCATCTCTCAAGAAGAGTAGCTTGAACTTCAACAACAATGCGCCACTAGTTACATTGTATGATGCAGGAGCTCTATCCGCACCTCTAGTGATAGAGATGGTTTGCTGGAGTGCTGGCTCCATGTAGCTTGAAGCTCTGGTTGCAGTAGCACCAGGCCGGGGTTGGCTCACTTCCTCTTCCCACCTTTCTATGAGAATGGTCTGAGACTGGCAGTCAAACTTTGAAAGAAGAACAATTTTGATCTGGTGACTTGACTTGTCAAACCACCACCTCATTTTTCTTCTGAGCTGGCTCAGCGACTGGGAATAGCCAGCTTCAATCATGAGAGTAGGCCATCTTGGGGTACCAAGGCCTAGTAGCTTTGGACCACCACATGAATCACCCTCTCCGCTATCACCACCAGTACCATCTTCTCCAGAAAATTTTGCAGCAGCCAATGGCCTCCAAGAATTACCCAAGCCTGTCAATATCATTCTCATGTCAATACTACGATAGAGACTCGCGTGGCATGCCTCATGTACACGACTTGGAATTGTTATGAATAGTGACTTGGGCTCTGCACGGTAATGGAACCGCCAATGCCTGCCACGAGCATCTCTGGCCTTCTCAATTGCACTGAATTGATCAGGCGAAACATCTACAAGAAAATAGGATTAGTAAAGAGAGTTGCAAATAAAGTCAAACAAGGTATCTCACCTTCAACAATCAGAAAATCCCCAGTAATGCTGTCAAGTTCATTGAATAAGTCGCGGGTGGATCGGAGTTTGACAGTCGGGTCTGTGATGATCTTCGGGATGGACAAATTTGAAGTTTTCGGCGATATGGACATAGACGTAGCAGAAGTTGATGGTTTTGGTAATTCGTGTGACATATCAGGTGCCATGGTGAGCGGTGGTGATGAAATTCGTAGTGTTTGGTAGTGTTTGTAGAAGTGTAAGAAAGTTAAAAGGTGCTAGCAATGTTTATTTTGTGACTTTTATATCAATTTATCACGTCATCATTACAGACAATCTCATGTGATTGATATGAAGAGTTCATCGTCAACAAATAAACAAACTAATAAATAAACAAGAACGGACTTGGCGATAGACGCATTCATATTTGCTTTGAGTTCCAGACGGAAAGTCTAGCCCATTTTCGGACGATCAGCATTTTTAGACCAAACTAGCTCTTATATGATTTGGATGATTTAATTTGATTATATTTAACGTCTACCTAAATCACTAAGATCATACGACGCCGGATTGGATACCGGACAGATATTTAAAGTTGTTTTGGCAATCCTCCGCTCGACAAACTCAATAGCTCTAGAAGAACTAGTGGCCAAGGCAGATAAAACAAGGAAAATAGAAACATAGAACAGTAAATAGGAAAAACAGAAACAAAAACCACACCAAACCCGCTGCTCTGTAGTGGCAAAACTGGGATCACATTTTGTTCGGGACATCTTTCCTCTATCAAAGTCATGTAAGTTAATCAAAGAGAGGTGGATCACAAAAGAATAAACCTTTGGTTGTTATTGAGACTATATGCACTGGTAATACAAGTTGACTGTGATAGTCATGTTCCTTATAATCAATTTAATGACTTGAGTCAAGAATAGTATAAACCGTGTAAGGCCGTGAATATCAATGCCGAAACTGGCAAAACTCATAGTGCAGAGAATACCAGTACATACAGATATAGCCCCATTGACAACCCGTTGTCCATTTGTTTTGGCTTCAAATTGCCTCCAACTTGCCATACTGAGGAGCTTTTCTTCGATCCTGACACGGTGATGTTCTGTTATGTTGAGCTCTCTAATGCGGGATCTGGCATATAGATCATCCTCTTCTTTCATAGAGAGTTTGATGTTAGGAAAGTCGTAGATAGTGGGATTGAACTTGTCGTATATATCCCAATACGGACGACTAGTGATCAAAATCTTCAACCAGGGTGATCGTCGGGAGAGTGTGGCCTTCTTGAACCAATCAGTGACTAAATGAATCAATGTAGTTTGACCTTCGTGTTCACACTCATCCAAGGTATCAATAACAATGAATGTGTCCGTGAAACTTTCATCATCAACAGCAAGTAGGATCTGCCAGAGGCTCGTCACTTCGTTCTGAAGTTTAAGTCCATTCTCTCTCCAAAGGATCAATGCGTGTTTCCGTAGGCTAGGTTGGTGGCAGAAAAGCTGGTGTACGATAGAGCAAAGAGCCGTGGCAAGACTATGTTGTTGTTCGTTATCTTTAAAGAAAAAGTAGCAAATCGATGGCGAAGAACCCGAGGAAGATGGAGCTTGTTGAGAAAGTCTAGCCAATTCTTTGTCAATGAGGAACCTGCTCAAAACTGACTTCCCGCGCCCTGGATCAGCCGAGATCCAAAGAAGTTCGTTGTTTGTGCGGTTGAGCCAGCTGGCGAACTTGTGATTCTGAAGAACCCAGACACATGTCCCATCTACATCCTTTGGGTTTATGTCTTTATGTTGCTCATAAGAAATGTTTTTCAAGTCTTGATGACATTTCGATAGTTCGCTTTCCAGTTGAAGGTCAACATTTCAGTTGTGTATATTTTCGTTGTGGTCTATCACTTGATTCGTGCTGTTGACTATGATGTCACCCAGCTCTTCTATAATAACCAACATGTTAATATTTTGAATCCAGTAAAAGTGGTGTTGTTGGATAAAGATTAGATCAAACTTACTGATAACCTGTAAGGCAAGTATCATGGTACCAAGATTGCTCTTGGGCACATAGCCTAGGATCTCCTTGGCATAGGCAGCAGCTGACACAGACGCAAAACCATGCCATTTATCCTGTCTATGGCTATCGGCATAGTTTGAGATACCACGGATAACGAGGCATGGCAACTGTTGCAATATACCGGCAGCCTCCATTTCCACACATATAGCCCCAGTTTCCTGTGGCAATTTGTCACGCCCAATTGCATCTCGCATCACAGAGTTTCCAGAGGCAATTATTCCATAATGTATCTGGGGACAGTCGTCTCCACGTGTTGGTCTCTGCAACTCCCATTCTTGAGGACAAGAGTCACAGCTTGGAGCATTGGATTGATGGTCATGCTCTGAAGCAAATAGTCGATCACTTTGAAAGTCGGGTTTTCCAAAATTCTGCTTAGTCCTAGCATTAAGTGATCGTGCTGTATCTATATATGTAGGAAACTTGGGGTCAGCAATACACATTTCGGCTTTGAAGCTATTAAGTGCGCTCCGTAATACAACCTGGGCATTTAGCTGGCCTTGTCGTAGAAACAGCCCGTCACGTAGTAGTTTGCCAACATCATATTGAACAACACCACTAGATGTACCAATAGGTACACCAACCACGATATCGCCGAGTCGAATATCACAATCCCCAGAGGGAATTCCAGCTCCGGTTCCTACCAAAAGTGTGAGTCTTAGAGATGTAGGAAAGTCGTGTATCATGCCTTGAGAAACAGCGTCAGCCTGAGTTTGACCAGTTGATGCTAGGCAAGTCAAGGCAATATTATGGTTTCCAATACGTCCAAAAGTATAGATGCTTGAACTTGTGGGGGTATGGGTTTTGGGAGGTTTGAAGTGTTCATCAAACATAAGTTTTGCAGCAGCTAACTCCAGAGGCGAGGCACATATCCAGCCAATCTCATAGGTGTCTTTTTCTGGGCAATAGAGTCGTCATAGCGAAAGCTGTTGCAAGTAGCAATACTGTATTGAAGAGTGGCGATTGTTGGAGGTACGAGATAAAGAGTTATTAGATGGCAAAGAAGATGAATGTGAGCGATCAAATGAAGAAGGGTCCAGATGCATAGAAAGAATCTATATTGTATTGGGCTATGGTTATATTTTTGTTCTCAGATTGGAAAGTATAACTAGTCCGTTCAGCCTAATGTTGGATTTGGTGCCTAATGTTTGTCCAGTCTATAAGGTTGGGCAACAATTGTCATTCTTAATTTACAATACGATGTCAGCTACCCAATTCTTGATTCTATCTATGTACCATACATCCAAAATAAAAATAAAATAAAAAAGATTCACTGGCATGTGGTGCCAATAGAATTTTGTTGGCAGATCATTTAGATCTAGAAAGACCATATAGAACTTACAAAAGGGTTAGGCCTCACTAATATATCCGATATACAGCTATGTCAACTCATTATGAATTGCATGCCATCATCTAAGGTGGAATTCCCTGACCATGTGTGTAAGCATTGATTGATAAGCAGTCTATAAATGATGTTGAAAGGGGCAGAGAAAATGGGTTTTGTAACGAGCAAAAAACCCTTTGTGTGGACCTATCAGCGCCTCAAAAGAATAGAACGAAAACGCCATAGGCTACTTTTATTAATTAGCAAAGGATAGATAGAGAGACAGAGAAAGAAGAGATATGACGCAAAAGAGAGAGAGATACCGGGCTGATAGAGGAGGGTTTAGCTAATATATCTATCCGATAGCCTCACCATAATGAGAGAATGGGGGTATGGTATTTGGAAGGTACATGCAGAACTCCCTGTTCAATGGAAAGATCCAGGACAATGGATGGAATATGCAAAAAGAGGAGTGGGTTATATTCTCGATACATAACTGCAAGGAGGTACAGAACGTACAATACATATACATATGTTACATGGTTATATCTTGCAGTTATATAAGGAGGCCTACAACTAGGGCCACTCGAGTGTGATGACTAGCAATGATTAGTATGGTTAGATCTTCGCTGTAATATCAATACGAGTATCAGTTTCCGTGATATGTGTGTTCGAGCTGAGATATTCCCTTCATAGTTACTCGATGAGGAAGCTTTAGGAAAGTACAATACATATCTAGACTAGAGTCGGGTATGACAATAGTAGGCACAGAAAGGCACATCAAACAGGAACCTGGGAGGCCACTAATGGGTAAGATTGGGGTTAGTCTTTCTTCTTCATGGTATGTAGCCACCCTAGGGTGATATATGTGATTGGCTATCGCGATATGTTATGTTGAACGGTGCTTAATATAAGTCCACGATGCAGGGGCAAGGCATAGAACTGAACATCGATCATGCAAAAATTGAAGACATATTCTCTCACGTCTGGACATGATGCAGCATGGCAGTTTTATGCTGGGTCACTTGGTGACCTCATCAGCAACACGACATTGAAAAGAGGGTGTCCCTTCGGTCATCATAGGAATGGTGTGTTGTAGGGAAAAACGTCATAAGTCTTGTTGTGTTGAAACTTCTACGTGGGTAGCACGGACTACTTTGACAAAGCGGATGTTAGATGGATGGACGACTTATGATTACGTGGGAGTCTACCCGGAGAAAGCAGAAATAGAATAATAGAGCTCGGGGACAACGAAAATGGTATGATGGCCGCGACACCAGGGTCCTCTGTGTCTGTGGCACTGGCATATTACCAAGGCCCGCGAAGGAAGTAGCCGAAGTGTAGGAGACATGAGTACATAGATATCTCTTAGCATGTGGAAACAACCAAGAGGGGTGTAGTGCTAATAGAAATAGCTTCCGATGATCAACAGAATCTACAACAAGGTTAAAAGGATTACTAGAGTTAGCAACATTTTGATACTACGGCGCATGACACTGCAAGAATGGCATAAGAGCCATGTGACAAGAGGGTGTGTTCCAGTGATGCAAGAACATGAACAGAGAGTCTAGAACGCATTTGATATCGGAGAAGGCGGTATCAAGTGCGGGAGGGAAGTTGTAAGACCTGGAAAAAGATAGTGAAAAGTTTGAAGGGGGTGTGGATGTCTATAAAGACAAGCCCGCCCTAGGAGCTGCCCATGACATTCTTTTTAAGGAATCCAAAGCCGAGACTAAAGAGAATCTTGGGTGTGGGACATTATGTACAGTCATATAGCAAGCTTGTTATCTTTGTGTCTTGAGTTTTAAGCCAAGAAATCTTTGCTGTGTCGTAGTGATATCCCACCGTCAGCGAGTCACAGATAAGAGGCGTATACATCCAGGCCGAGACTACTTATTTTCAGCGCGGAGTATATCATATGTCGAAGCGGCGCGGAGGGTTTTGGATAGAACCAATGGGACATCGCTTCGTCTGTATGTCGTCGGAGGGCTCCCATTAGTTGGTTAAAGTACATTAGTGTAAGCAGAGCCGTTGATAAAAGTAGTAATAGCGATATTATATACCGGGGTGATACCAAGGCTGATATAACCCTACAGCAGGTAGTATTGGCAGTATTTCGACGGCTTTAGGCAACGGAGGTTGATTTTTCGTCTTTTCATCTTTTTTTATGCGCCATGTTACTCTAGTTCCGGGGGGGGGCAAGACTGGGCCGGCGGAAAGATAAACCCGAAATTAAATGTCTTGATTTTTTCTCCCGTATGTTTCCTTTGACTTCCACTGCGTGGCAGAACATGTACGTTGACGAAGGTCTCGGTAAGGCTCGTGCTCATTGCTGTGTAGTCATGTAGGCTCTCGCCTCGTTTGAGAAGCACGAGGATGCTGCTTTTGGATAGGGTGTGAAGATGAAAAGATGGAGGAGGGGTCTAGTAAAAGAGCTTAGACCATCTCTTAAGCGCGGATGGACTAGGGCAGAAGGCAGGAAGAGGAAGAGGAAATGGGAAGAAAGGAGGAAGCAGAGAAATCCGGAAAGCAAAGAGAGAAATGTGACTCTATCGTCTTGTCATAGGACAGGCTTTCGACGCCGCACCGACTGGCAGTTGGAGATCGTCAAGATTATCGACATATCAACTAGGCACAGGAGAAAAAAATATATCAGCAGATACAAAGTTGACTGACAAGAGATCTTCATGATGGCAGCGACCCTAGTATTTCCAACTAGATTTAAAAATAGCTGTACATACATATCTCATGTTTTGGCAGTGATATCGATCAACATAGAATCAAAAATACAGAATATTAAAACAAAAACATATTCCGTTTTCTTGTTTTCAAAACAGCACTCAGAATTAGCAATCAATATTATGGAAAACCGACTAAGGGGAAAAACCAAGGCCACTACAATAAATATAGGTTGAAAAATAAACGCTGACTAGCCTACAAACTGAAAAAAGAGAAACTAACAAAAGAAAAACACCATAGTTAGCTATAGTTAATTCTTTTTTTTTCACTACTATCTCCTTCTATCATCCTAAAACACAGCCACATCTGCAGCCACTCGTTACTCAAGGTGGGGCACGCATTCTCCGATGATTGGTATTAAGTCATGATTTATCGCTATTGCCCAATGTTTACAAGTGGTTGTCATCATGAGTACAATAATAAACAATCGCCCTATTATACCCAAGAATATCAGAAGATAGAACGCCATTAATCCCCTCATTCTCGGTGATGGACTATCATTGTGACAATCGCCGTACGGCACAGCTCAGCACAACCAGATGGATCATCATATCTGCTCAATCCGGAAAAAAACAAGCCAGCCCCCTTCTCACCGTGTATGTACTCTAACGGTGTTTACATAATCCATCACGTATCTCGGGATCTGTATGGCTTATTCGATAAGCAAAACCTCTCGTAATCTTTGAAAATCATAAGAGAAAAATGCATTGCATGCATTTCCGAGAGGCAGCCAGTCCCTTAGTATCAAAAGTCATGTGCCGCCTTGCTTTATGCTCTGTAAGTCTAGAAAGGTTGTTTTCGATAAAGCACGGTGATCTGTAAGTTTGTTGCGGTATTGCAGAAAGTCGTAGATATATGAAAAGAATCAAAGTTTTCATCACAAAATAAATGTCAACATAACGTTCGTTGGGTAGTCAAAGATAATCAAGGATTTACTACAACATACGATGCTTGGTAGTCAAAACAACAAACAATGCACTTACAAAGTCCCTAGCCGAAAAAAAGACAATGAAAAAAAAAGATCTGCTCCTTGCTTGCGTCTTCAGAAAATAATATTTCTAGACCTTAGACAACCAAGTACATTGGCAACAGAAAAAAATGCATCTTTTTTACGTGGATAGTTTTTTTTTGTAGGGCTGAAAATCCGATGCCCAATATCGCTCAGGGTTCTGCATATTTGTTTAGCCTTTTGTCTACGGCACTGTTGTTTATTCCTTCGGCCATCCAATGGTATAGTGATTACTAAAGACAAGCCAACTTGTCACCAGCGACGTTAAGTGGATGTGACGATGGTTGATACAGAGCACTGGAATGTAGCTCACGAGATATAAACAGAAAACTTTAAATACTAGTAAAGGGGGCAAGAAGGCTTAGAATTGGTTCGCCAGAGCGGCCCGAGAAATAAAAAAGATATTCTTATGGATAGGAAAATATAAAGTAACTAAGGAACAGATCATAGCCAGCAGCGTCGATTGATCCACAAAATTAGCATAACTTGTTTCTGTTTTAACATGTGACATCGCTCAAGGTTCCAAGTATCCTTGTTTCAAATCATCACCAATATATCAAATGATCGCACTATCATACATATGTGCTAAACTCATGGCAGTTTGGCTAAAGAGAAAACACAAGGCGAGCTTCATGGAAATTCTGACTCTTACATTGAGATATATTCGTAACTGAGGGATGAATAATAATAATAAAGGATAATCATATAAGCCACCATTCTCAATCTCAAAATGGCAAGTGAGTCTTTGGTCGATGGTATAGTTGTAGTTGTAAAAAGGGATATGGGGAAAACAAGACAACAAAGGAACAATTCGGCATATTCTTTTTTTCTTTCTATCACCTCACTCTTCCCTCTTTGGTTGCCAATACCACTATTACTAGTTACTCAGTTTGTAGTATTAGTCATCTCGGGCTTTCGTCATCTTTTGTCTGTGGTGACTGATCATTAGCCATCTTTATATTACATATACAGCCTAGAGTCGCGACACGACATTGAACGTATAACGTATGTATAGTAATCTTTATATGTTTGTCAGTATGTACATATCCCTGGTTGATAAGACGTGTACCGGCTCTATTCTTTGGCTCCATAAACCTCAAGATACGCCATGGCCCGGCAAGAAAATACAATATCACTACACATTCCGGAAATGATGTGCATATTTCATCCAAACAACTTGCAACGTCCCAGAGACACAGAGTCTGGCGTAAATCCATTGAATTGGCCAGGAGGGAGCCTTAGTAAACATGGGACACTGCATTTGAGACCAAGTCATAGAATATGTATCTATAAATACACAGTGGCTCTCTAGGATTCGAGTGTCCATTCATGATAAGGGGAATAAGTTTTGTGTTTCGTCGATAGAGCACTGAGAATGGACCTTGCTTGTGAGGGTCTATTAAGCCCTTTTCACCCCAATATTACAAAACTTAACTAAATAGCCGCTACCGCGATTCACTGGATATAGAATGGTAGCATCGTGCAAGATTCCTACAGCAGCAAAGCATACAAAACAAATATTGTTAGTGCCGTCCCATTGGATTCTTCAGTGCCAGATCATTGCCTATATCAGGGTCTTCTGATACTGGTAGTTATGCCTCTTGTAGTGGAATCAGCCTTATATGCCAGAAACAGTCCTTAGCTTGATGTTTTGCTAAGCAGGGCGAGAACAACGTATCCATACATCTACTTCACATCATTTCGCTAAGCGTAAAACGTCGGTTAGGCTATTTTGGATTTGGGAGCAAGTAGTGGGTGACTTGGGGAATTTCTCCATATATATTCTTTTTCTTTTTCTTTTCTTTTCTTTTTCAGCGGATATCTGATATTTCGGCTGAACTTTGAACAACTTCTGTACACGCAAATTGCGCGTAGTAATCATGATGGTCAATGCAGTTTATACTATAGACTTATCTAGAGATGAAGGCCGAACGTGGAAGAAATACGCAACCAGTGTCTGAAAGGGCCCCACGCAACATCCAACTATGACGACATCGATGTAATCATCTTTCTCCTTCGTGCTAACCTTTTCTTTCTTTTTTTTTTTTCTCTTCTGTCTCGTCCATGTCCCCGTGCCAAGAAAGCTCGGTCCATCTTGGGCTGCTGCCATTACGCGAAAAACCGTTGATCCGTCCCGTCACGTAGAGGGACATGATAATGACCAAAGACACACCAAAGCTTGATGGCTTTTGCTTAGCTAGAAGCGATAGCTGGTACTTGCACATCGTCCGAGACACCCGCATAGCCAACATCTGTAACCCGCACACTCCAATATCTGGTCAGCTTAGGATAACGACGTGTCCAACGAGTGGCTTTTTCGTTCATTCTTGTTTTTCTTGGTATGAGTTGAGCTAGCAATGATGACATAGGATCTAAATGATGGAAAAGGGACAGGGAAAGAAGGAAAAGAAAACAAGGACGAATAAAGACGTACCGGCAGTAACCTTGCTAGTATCACGTAGGGGTGCCGAAATTGAGACCTGGACAAAAAAAGATGGCCTTTGTTACAAGTATCGTCAAAGTGCCAAGGTCGGCATTACTAATACAGTAGACGAGAGCTAGACCGAGTTTTATCCCGTTCCTATACATGTGGATAAGTCAACTTCATATATGAAAGCGCCTTTCTCAGTCTTACTAGCGTCAAGGTCAGGGAAGCCCCCTTGTCACAAAGAAAACAAAGCAACACTTTTATTAGCCTTTTCTACATGGGGACAAAAGCTCGAGATATTCTAGATTTGCTTTCCTTAGCGTTAGTATCTATCGGCTAAGCATCTCAGCTCCAACCTTTCCCACAAGAACATGCAATACAGTGCCATGGCTTCATCAAGGGAGCAAGGGGGGGGGGGGAGGAGGGGAGCCAGAGTGGTATGTGAGCATCTCCCTCGCATCTCGAAACAACTACCGGTAAAACTTGAGAAACAAATCCCGATGTCACAGACTTGTATATTGTTCTCTACTATGTAGTTTCTCTTTACTTTGCTTTGATAAAATCTCCGGCGAGTTTCTTCGTGCCAGGCGAAGTCCGGGCACTAAATAGTTTACTTAGTGTACTACCGTATCAACTTATATATATGTATGTATATGTACGTCTATTTTCTTTTCCTCTTTGTAGTTGCCTCGCTTGGTTTAGCATTGACTTGTGATCGTGTGGTTTCTACACAAGAAATGGCTTATGCACGTTCGCTTCAAGCCATCCTTTCAACTACTCGGAAGATCCGTGAGCCGTGGGGGGGGGAGTAAGAGAAAGATGAGGAACACGTACATAAAACAGAGTCAAAAGCCCCCGTCTATCCTAAACATACTTGTAAGCCAAGAGAGAAAGCCTCAACAAGAGGATGCCTTGAGTCAAGAAAGCTTGTAAAAAACTGCTACTACTATGTCGTCACAAGGCCAAAAAGACTACCGGCGTTAAGAGACGAAGAAGCACAAAAAGGACAACGAGGAACAGGAATAAGGAACATACGTATCAAGCCGGATATTTGTCTACATGTAGAAAGGCTTCACATCAAGCTTCCTTTCGGTTCCTTGACAGACCTCCTGTCGCCATTGTCAGTTGCTAGTTTAGTTGCACTATTCTATACTAGTGCCCATACTAACACAGATATACCAGGAACAAGTTAGCAGAGCTGTCATAGTACGATATGCAGGAGGAATAACTTGTGAAGATACAAGTCCAACCTCAGCATCGCCAAAACATCGCTAGGATGTTGGGATAAGATGCTCGCATCGTGTGAGCAATTCGTTCCGTCCTTCACCAACGCGGAAGAATAAAACGAAAATATAATAAACATAATAAAACAATGGAAAAACAGGAAAACAGCGAGGAATAGCCTGGTATGCCAACGCTATGACCATAAACAGGGTCTTCTTTTTTTTTTCTTTTTTTTTTCCTGCGGTAAGGTTAGGTAGACTAGTTGTATGAACATACATACAACTTAGCGTACAAAGTCGACTAAGAGTCCCAAGAGAAACCATGTCCAGCCAATTTTGGTATTTGGCCCCCTCATGACTGGCTTTGACCACGAAGTCTGTAACAAGTTCGGAAAAGCGTGGTATCCTTGTGTAGACGAAAAAGAAAATAGATAGTCGAGAAAGATGAAGCTCTCTAAGAGAAAACATGCCGTTCAAGCCAAGTTCAAGGTGTATTGTATTCACTTCCCTTTCTTTCTAGTCGGGTCTCGTCGGGAGTCTTTCTTCTACTGTCGGCACTGTCTGCAACTCGCCGAAGCCGAATTGGGAATTAAGGGACTAACATAGAATGATAAAAAAGACACTATTTTTCAAGGTTAGTAACACTTGAAACATGACGTGCAGAAACCACTTCAAGATTTGCTCTACTATTGGGATGTGCTCACGTATTACGAGGATATATGGCTTTAAACGAGCTTTTTCTTTTTATATCAAGATGTGATGTTATAAGATATGCAAGTGTGTTTGTTTCTATCTTCTAAAAATTAGAAAATATAACGTGTTAATTCTAACAGGATATAATCAGTTGATTAACTGTAAGTTTGATAACAACGTTAGGGTTACTATGGGACAAGGGTTACGTGGATATGCCCGGCATATTCAATGTAGCAGGTATTTAGACAGACCAAGCTAAGTGCCAGTTCTATTCTATCCGAAGGACATCTTATTGTACGCTACTTGGGTCCGAACGTTGCATTACAGAGGAACCAACCCTGATTGAGGTAGGTAGCTATTAGAAGTAATCTTTGTTTTGAATTTCCCGTGAAGGGTAGGACAGGGCTGTATCTGCAGGCACTATTGGACGGTGTTGGGATTTACAACTTGCCATTGACGGTCTGCAACATGAATTTATTGTTTATAGTTGTATGGACCGACAGTGATGACATATGTACACACATACAACTGGCCAAAGTGCCCTACCAATGCAAGTGGATTTCGAACAGACCAGTTTGGGGGGTCGGCTTTGCGACTAGCTTTATGGGTGAAGATGCACTGTGGAGGGCATTAGGTGTGTACATGTAGCCAAAGCTACAAGGCGACCAAGTCTCGCAGCGTCCAGATAAGCAACTGGCCCCGACGGTCTATTAGCCCCGTCTGGTGTGCTGCCGGATGGTAAGTTCACAGGAGACAGAGAGAGCGCATAGGCATTGGCTATCGTCGAGGCGGGCACTTCGGGAGTTTCGTACAGTGGGTGTTTTTTTATCATATAGGTGTTGGCGGCGTATATGTATGGATACATGTATATATAATAACTGACGTGTTTGTGTGTAGGTTAAGAGTTTTCCTGGGCCACGGGATGAATAGAAGGTTGAAGGCGTCCAGGAAAGGCCAAGAAAAGACCAGGCCGTAGTGGCATCCGACGTCATTTTTTTTTGCAATGAACGCAGAGGTCGTCTGGATCGTCAATTATAGTTGGGCCGCGTCGAGTCGGGGAAGCCTGAATTAATAAAAAAAAAAATAGATGCTACGATGATGTTAAGGCGTGTTTCATAGTTGAGAATAGGCGATTTTGTCTTGTGCTGACCAAGGCTGTTATTCGGAAAGACGGCTTGTATTTGGTGAATTTAGGCAAAGTGAAAATAAAACAAGTGAAAATACACATATGATTGGCATAGGGCCGTACGTTCCAAGAGAAAAGGCGATGTGGTGTCAGCTATTAGAATGCGCCTGTCTAAGACGTGAGCGAATCACAGGGTTTGTAGCAGCTATTGGACCAGGAAGGTGGAAAGATTATGGTATAGTATGGGTAGCATGGTTATCTCGTATATCTGCTCCCCAATATTCGGAATGACGACGTAAGATGGCAGACTGATTAATCAATCCGTGGACAAGATCCCATGGCCAACCACGACTCCAGATGCTCGGGTTTTTTTATGGCTGTGAATATGTATATATGACATGTAATGCTCGACGCCGTAGCCGCTACCAGCTAATTGCACGCAAAGAAGAGAGAAAACGGACAGGTTTTGATGACATCGGTGCTGTGACACTGCTTATCTGCGGGCCAAGAACGCAAGAGAGCAAGATTGGGCGGATATGGATATCGCATATTGGATATTGGATAAGCGGTTGGTGGGTGGTTGCTGGTTGGTAAGAATGGAAATGACAGAGGGCAAGACAAAAAGACCATTTCTTGTTCGTTTCTTCTGCAACTCGAGGCCACTAGTCTTGATTGTTTTTATTTTTATCTTTTATTTTTTACAGCCTGAGCTGGGGAGGGATAGTCTAAGACGGCTAGATAGCTTACGATGGTTGAGTTCTACTCGCATATACACATGGCTATGGGTATTAGTGTACAGAGTCGTAAACCAGAAGTATGTACATTGGTGGAGGGTAAGATGGACGTGTGAATATCGGCACAACGTCGTCCACTCCCCCCACGAGCAGCCTGTCTACATACAGATAAAATATACTTGTTATTTCGATTACAGGTATGTTATAACTGCAACTATACACCCCCCGTACCATGTCACGCTTCTTCCCACTGGACTTGGGGTTCTTCACACCCCGGCCTTGTACCAGAATCAGCAGTAGCACATAGTAGTAGAAATAGCAGTAGTTGGCACTAGCCATTCAGCACCAACAGCCGTAGTACATACAGACACTAAACTAACCCTTGGCTATTCCTAGCTGTGGCCAGGCCCTAGAAGCCAACACTGGATGATATGCGAGCAGACAAGACACACCACACCTTACGCCCCTTGCCGCACCTTTTCTTTTCTTCTGCTTTGCTTTTGCTGCCGCGGATTGGCCTGTTGGGATATCCGCCGTGTTTTTTTCTTTTTTTTTTCCTTTGTATTTTTTATTACTTTTATTATTATTATTTATTATCTTTTTTTTTGCTTGTACATTTCTTTCTTTGTCTTTGCTTCTGCTTGCTTGTTTGCTTTGTTTGCTCGGTTTGCCTTCTTCGTGCTTCTGGTTCTACTAACTCCTTGCTGGCTTCGTCTTCTGCTGCCGAACGTTTGCTACCCCCCCCCCCCCCCCCCTCCATCTACTTCTTAACCTCCTACCCACTGCTGGCTGGCCGCACTGGCTGCACCGTAGGGCCTCTGGCACTAGACGAGCCCGGTCTTCCGTCCAAGACTAGGCGTAGGCGACTAGGTGAAAGTGAAATGCTTGTTGCTCGAAGGGCCTTTTCTTAACATAGCTTCGTCTTAGGGTCCTTCTGACAAGCCAGTCGCGCCCTCTGTTTCTCGAAGAAAGATTGCCTTTTTATTTCCATATAAGATAAGATACATCCAGTGCCGTTGCCTCCCTTCCTTCTCAGACTCCTCCTCTTTATGGCTACATTACATACACACATGTATAACATCCCCGATATTTCTTTCTGTCTTGTCGTCCTCTATTTTGACATACGGCTCGTCATAATCGCCTGTGTGTCTAGCTTTGCCTTGCCTGAGCTTTACCACGCCAGCTTAGTCTAAACGCCTGCAGAGCCAAAAAAAGCTTCACTTACACCCAACCTGCCTGGTCCATCCGTAGCTGTGCCGCCCCCGTGAGAAGCCGTTCTTAATACTGCTCCTGCTCCACTTCGGCTGTCCAGCACTGTAGAGGGCGTCTAGTATTTTATTCCTGGCCCGTCTTCTCTGGCTCTTCTTTTTTTGTTTTAATCTTGATCTCTATTATTATTTGTATTATCTTTTATTTTTTATTTTTTATTTTTTTATTCTCTTATTTTATTTTTTTGTTTCGATCGCTGACAACCCTTGACCTTTGCTGTTGATGTATGTGCTCAGCCCGGCCTGGTGTCTGCCACTTTGTCTGCCACTTTGAATTCTGCCCAGACCAGACTGCCGGAGCATGCGCCCAACACAATCCAGCAGTATATAGATCCGGCGTCCCTTCACTCTGTCCTCCAGATCTCCAGCTCTCATTCCTCAGATCTCCCACACCTCTGCAATCTTATCTTGACTTGGGATCTCCCAGCTCTTCCCAGAAACAACGTCCACACTACCACTTGCAGCTACGGCTTAACGTTCGACTCTGGCCGGCCGTACCTCATGACTCGCTAGATAGCCTCTTGTTCCCTTCGACTCCTAGACTTCCAAGTAGCCCACGCACATCACCAACGTATATACACACCGTCGCCACCACTCTTCTTTTCACTTGAGAGCATTCCGTTCCCTTCTCTCTTACACTTCTATCTCCAACCCACCTCCCTTTGCCCAGCAGCACCAACGTCCGTACATCGCCGCCTCCATACCATCACCATGTGCTACCAGCTGATCGAGATCTACGCTGTCTGTGGCTGTATCTACTACCAGCATGCTGTCGACCAGTGTGCCTCAGTCAACCAATCCAACCACTATGTCGAAAAGCGATTAATCCCCGTCGGTGCTACCTGCGATAGACATGCCGGCTCCCGCGCCGACTACCGCTACGACACGGAAACAGACCTCCCCCAGCTTCGCTCCTCAAGTCCAGAACAGCCCGAGGGACGCCTATTCTATTGATGCTGCTCTAGAGCACCCCGAGGCGTACACGAAGCCTCCGTCGGTCTGGCACCATTCAAGCTGCGGCCATGGCTCATCTTTCTGTCCGCCTGTGATCACGCAAACCCATCTCCGAGTCCGACGCTGAGACCGCCGCCGCCAACACTCTCACATCTGTCTTTGCTGTTTCTCCGTCGAGTCTCAGACTCAACGCCGGGGGCATATTCACCCCAACGACCACCTACATCATCATCCGTCGACTAGTGATGATCCCGAGCTCACAACTCCATGCTTGCCTTGCAGCTCTGTCTTACTCGCCAACGAGCTCACTTCTCATCCCCCTTTCGACACCAACACATTTACGACTTTCCTAACTATCATGTCAACTGCACATATTCATCCCCCATCATCATTTCACCATCGTCTTGTCATATATACTCTCCATCATCGCTATTTATACAAGAGCTGATGTCGTTATCACTGAGACAGTACAAACACATATATATATCCTCTGCATATACCACAGCATATGAATGGTATGAACTTCGGTCTATTATGAACGCATACCGACGAGGCATACGACATTCTCGATTCATTGAATCATCACTATCAAACCGAACTAACTATAAACTTGGGTATTCTACGGTCTTTACGCTTTCTCATCCCTAGCCATGGTCTTATCATGTCAGGGCCATACACACAACCATCACATATTTATTAGATCTTTGCTTTTATTTTTACAAACTATTTTGTTTTCTCGTGTCATATTTTTCTCATCTTTCTCTTTTTTTTTTCAAATCTCAAATCCAGACTAGGGCTTTGGCGTTTTGTTTGTTTGTTCTTCTTTTTTATTGTTTCCGGTTTTTATTTTTCCATTTTAGGTTCTCATTTCTTTTTTTAAACTCGTGTGTTATTATTGGGTTATCACCGACTCAACTCATAGACGGAAAATACATGGCGTTTATTTTGTGCTTGGGGCTCAAAGACTTCTTCTTTTTTTCTTTTCTTCTTTTTCTCTCAAACGGTTCGTACCAGAGATTGTTGGCCATTTTCAACCAGCTGTCTTGTTAATATGTCATTTCTGTATCTTTTTCTCGTCCTTTCTTGCTATTCTCTCGTTTGGCACTAATCTCTCATGGTTTTGCTAATTAACTACGATAGTAGCTATATGGCTGGCCTACTCTAATCCGGGCAGATCGAGTCATGATATTTTATACAGTTCTAGTTGTTTCATAGTAATCTAGGGCTAATTTTCATACATACAAAATGTCCGACCCTTGGGGTTTTTGTGTGATTGGTTCATTATGTACGTGAGTGGACTTCTGTATGAGTAAACATTATATAATCTTTATAGCTGACTACTAACTAATCTTGCAAATGGCTATTAATCACACTCACCCACTATATAGGCCCTAGATGTAATAGCACATCGTGCATAGATACTGACACACAACGTATTGATAGTCTAGGGATGATATTGTGAAACAAGCGCCACACTACAGAAAGAAGAACCTTTAGCCGCACGATGTCTATAAATCCGAGATTTTTCTATTTTGGTTGGCTGGCCAATGGTTGAGCCTCAGACTGGTTCCTGGCGAGATGGCCACTGCGTCGTGTTTGCCATTAAAGCAACTAGCTAGTCATCAAGAATATATAGAAATAAAAGGCTATTTGTAAGTAATTAAGAAGAGCTTGACGCACCTCGAGTTTCAAAAAGCGCCGTCAGCTAAACCCGCCATGGCGCTAGTGTGTTCTGAATATAAATAAAAGTAGTGTTCATAAATAGGAATGTATTCTAATAGTTAGTGATAATGTCGGGAAAAAAAGCGAAAGTTGGCTCCGAAGATTGGGTAGAAAGACGAACCATAGAGGTGGCAACGGGCATGAATACTCGTGATGCGCATAGAGAACCAGACCACTTATGCTAGACCTTCAGTCGCCAGTAGCTATATAGGAGACAAAGTGCGATTAGCTCGAACAGATACTATATAGAGTCTGTATCATCGATCAATGAAGTCGTCCAGCTCTGGTAGACGCTTTGGTTGAGGCGCAGTATTGCGAACAGACGCCGTAAGCGACTTGGGGAGCCGAGTTAGGCGACCAGCCCACGCCCCTCCATCCTTTTTGTCCTTCTGGACGAAGAATGGCACAGGGCACGGGTCGTCGGTCTTCTAGAGATGAGAATGCATTCTAGGTATTGGTTTGGGGTGTCTTGTTTCCAATTAGAGTTTTCATGTCATGCTAGGATTTACGTATACGTAAGTGTACATAGTCTTTAACCCTAACCGCTCTAAAGAAATACAAGTAGGGGTTATTAAAAATTAGGTCGGGAATATCAACCGCAGCCAGATTCCATAGACTGACAGAAGGAAAACAGCTGATATGTGATTTGTAAGCCTTAACATGTGAGAAGATGTGAAAAGTGATAACTGCCGGCTAAGGTTTAGCCTTGGTATGTCAGCAACGAAGCTTCTATCATAATCTATGGAATCTAATACCTATCTATACAGTTCGGTTGAATATTGAGCTAGCATGTATACGAAACCGTGATGGATGCGGACGGATCGCTACTCTAAACACCGTCCTGATGCAAGCCCGGTCATCAAGCATAGACACATACATATATATGGATTTGGCGGCCCCGTTCACTTATATATGTTTTTGCAACGGCGAGCTCACGTGGTTCGCCACAGCTTATTAATATGAAAGATTAGTGTCAACTATCCAGCATCCAGCACTGTCGACGAAGGAAACTTGCACATGGTCGTGTCACGTACTGAAACTTTACAAGTAGTGTTGATCGAGAGGGGTAGCCCGGAGTTGGTGGACTGCCCAACAGCGAAACTGCCCGGAGTATATACATATACAGTATATACGTACATCACTATTAATAGTCGTTACAGGGGTGTCCCTGGAGCTGGCGGCTCTTAGTGTAAATGCCCCAGAAAGGTTTGGCTGCAAAAGGAAATTTGAGAGAAGAATGCGGCTTCTCAAATCGGTGCCATATCCGAAGTTGGCAGGTCTATGCCCTAATGTGCGTTTTCATACACGGAATAGGAACTGCGGGAGGAGCTTCAGCGTTGCTTTCATTCCTATTGAGATAGTTGAGCTACTGGGAACAATATAACATATCAGCACATCTGTTTATCAGATTCATAGAATTCACAAGTACAATCGAAATAAAGGCATCGGAGACTGTCAGTTGCGAGAATACTAGAGAGAAAATTAAATAAAGCCACTATTGCCTAGTCAAGCCAGTTCGACGACTGATTTGCAATATAATAAGAAAAACACTACGAGGCGTCATGGTCGAAGAATAAAGCATTGCTATCTGGCAGAGAAAAACACGGCGGACGACACGGAGTGAGCAAACACAGTACTAGCTGGTATTTTCTATGTTCGTTTTTTAACTTTTCTGCATTATCATGGCCGGATAGCCATTGTTTCAGGTTGTGAGAACGCTTTATGCATTTGGAGAGGGGGGGTGTTGATGCTTTGATACATCGAACCGACCAGGTTTAAAGATGCCGTCTAAGCCATCCAGACCAGAATATGTTATACGAACTAATATATGTACAGATACAGCACCAGTAGGAATAATTGAAATACTACACGGGAGCTGTCTTTGTGTTGTCCGTCCTCCGTTTAGCCCGCGGCTAAATTTAATGAATCAAATCGCCGCTGTTTTGGGATTAGACGCGACCGCCGCTCGCGAGTCGTACAAAGAAGAAAAATAGCATTGTTATACAAAAACAATAAATAAATAGAAATTGCCCCCTACGACTTGTAAATATATAGAATTAAAATTATGTTTCTTCGCCATGGCTGGCCGGAGAAATCGTAAACGTGACACGGCCGGCTACGATAAACAAAACATGGTAAAATAAATATATTCTATCAAGCACATTAGCATTCGCTCAATACTAGGTGGCACACTTGGAGCCTGCTTGGCTATCCTGTGATACCGGAGCGTCCGATGTTTGAAATCCCCTTTTTCACTTCTTTGAAAGCTTCGTACGGCCTTGCTTCTCGCATCGTCCGTTTGCTATGGCGCTTCCAATAGTCCCAGACGCATAAGCCTCGACAAACGGAGCAACGGGTACAGTTGTCCTTTCGGCCCTCTCGCTGTTTTTGTTCGTTCGGTTTAACGACCGCCTATGCACCCTAATGCAAGCATAACACACCAGGGTTCTTTCTAGTCGCCATTAGTACTTGTCATTAGCACATACTTGATAGCAAGAAGAGATCATGAAAACCAGGCTTGCAACTACAACGCCAAGACAATCAACTGTTCGAGAGAGCTACTTGATCGCCCTTTTCAATCTGCTAACCCTTCACTCTGGCCCCAACCCTAGGCACACACTAGACATTCCCGTATTTCCGGCAGTTTGTGTAAATGAGAAACTGCTGTTTGGCGTGGCTTGCCGTTGTATCGATAACAACCGGACAGCTGCATCTCAAAGTGGGCCTCGGAGACTTATTTAGCCTATCTCAGGTCAAATCGACAAAAAGAGGATCGTGTCACGTGAGAGCTGGAACAAAAGTCCACGCAAACCACCCCTCTCCAAGTCGAGCTGCTTACCTTTCAATACGTCCGCCTTGACATAATCTCAATCCTAAATCTTCTACCAACAAGCTTCCTATAGAGCACGGACCAACCTGCCAAGTTGTAGCTTGATACTCATCTCAATTAGAAGCTATCATCTCATATCTGATATCACCATTTTATAACGAAGGCTACCGATATCTCTCACTGTCTCTTATTATTCTACCAGCTGACATCGCCAATAAATCGACCCGATTTCTGGCTTCGAAATGTCGTCTTCTAGGCGGATAGAACAGGAGACCAGACCTCCCCCGGGCTGGGCAATAAAGCATCTACACGGGCTCTCTAGATCCGAGACCCTAACTCTAGCAAAGAAATTTGCGACGTCCAAGTCGATTCCCGCCGCTAGACAAGCATTTCTAAGTGTTCGTGCAGACCCTCGTATAACACTCATAATTCAGTCCATACATAGTATCAACAAAAACACAAACAATCATGACTTATCACGTTGCTAATATCTTAAAAGGTCATGACAAGCTGCCCATGTTATCGCGCACTTGATAGACCCTCTTGCGACTGCAAAAACTACGATGCTGCTGCCACCGACAGCAATCCTCTTGCAATCTTCAATGAAGCCATGTACAAGTGCTCATGCGCGGTCGGCAAAACATTTTCCAAGTGTGATGATGAGTTGCACTTGACAGCTCTCGACCTTCGTGTTGCCATATCACTCAAGGAGGGCGAGTTCCCACAAGCTCTAGCAGAAGCGAAGTGGCTTTTTGAGCTCGCTCCCCGAAAACTAGAGGTATGCTCTTCATCTAAACTTATCATTTATACATCACTAAAAGGCTAACTATTGTCAAGGGATACCTGAGATTTGCTCAAGTAATGGTGAAAACTGGCGATTACCAAATGGCCTACCAAATCTACAACTGTGCCGTGGCTTTGCTCGGCAAGGACCCGGAAATCACAGCAAGCCCGAAATATCAGGTAAGTCTGTTATCTATCCTGTTTCATTATACATTCTATTATAGACTAACTAGCTGTATAGAACTTGGTCAAGTTGCGTGAGCCACTGAAAACCAAATATCTCAAGGCCGATCCTATCAATTTCCTACCGTTTGATCTTTGGTATGACATCACTAAAGACTTCACAACGCAAGATTTCTGGTATGTGCTGTATTGGCAGAACCTAGCCCCTACTTGTTTTTAACTTTTTTTGGTTTATTTCCCTTTAGGTCGATGATGCGGGTTTCGAAAAGTTGGCATGTATTTATCACATCAAACCCGACTTTCTGGCGTACAGTGACCATGAAGTCATATCAACCCCATAGGAAGTCAAATCCCATCATAAGATACTCGGACCACAGCCTCTCACGTCTTGCCATTTACAACAAAGTGCAGATCACGGGGCCCTTCCTAAGGCTGATGAACGCATTAGCTCCGAGTCTTACAGCGCTAAAATTGACTACCTCTGCGAAAGATGATGCCCAAATCCTCAAATATGGAACAGGCTACTTCAGCCCTGACAACTCTTTGCAGCTAGCACCAAGTAACTTGAAGTCGCTGTGCCTCTACAGGAACTCGGGAAACCGCGATCAGGATCTTCGAGGTTTCCTCACATGGGCGTCGGCAAATCTTCACACTCTAGCAATCATAGAGCCTAATGATTTTTTCATGTTTGGGCGCCGTAACGGAGCGGCCCTAATTTTTCCCAAATTAAAAAACCTGACTCTTACAGATTCGCCTAAAACGCTTAGCTTAGTAGATCTAGTACGTTTCATATCACGACATTCCAAAAATCCTAATCAGTCATTATATGCCATGCATTTCACTAATACCATAAATATCTTATGGCTAGCTTTGTTTTATAGATTCTCACCCCGTCTTGAGCAGGCTATGGTTGCAAAACGTAAGTATCGATGTGCGAGATCTCGAACGGTTCCATGCTTTTTACGGCCCGAGATCTCCCATCCCGTCACATGTCACAGAAGCACTACCCCAACTTGAAGTCGGCATCCTCGAATCTGTGAGGCTATTGGCTTTCGACTTTTACATCGTGCTTGGAAAACTTTTACGCAATGCCAAAATCATATACCAATCTCCCACAAATAGCATGTTATCCGGTTCGTCAGCCCGAGGAGTTACGGGGCTTAGTAGCATTCTACGTCATGTAGCGAAGTACGATCATGCAACAGAAGGGAGTTTTGAGCAACTGGAGGAAATCGGTCCTCTTGATGCTGACCTACTCAACGATCACAAGAACTCGATTTTCTATAAGGGCTTGGTTCGGTCTCTGGCGGCCGGCAAAGTCCGTTCTGTAAGCGTGTTCTGCTGTCCGCACAGGGGCCCCGATACTGGTATGCACCTACTCCGCAGTACGCCACTCTGGGGACTCGACAGCATTAAATCTATGACGTTCATATATCCCAGTAATGAAATTTCGGCTGTCAACCTATACACATCCAACGACGGCTCCATCGAATTCCTCAACTCGTTCAAAAATCTTCGAAACCTCGTCGTCAACAGCTGTGCCACCGATCTTCGCGGTATGAACAACCTAGCATCGGCAATAGAAAGGATCATGACGAAGACCAACATCACTACAATCTACGATAGTACCGTCACTGGGGCTCGACGAGACGCCCTAGAGAAATGTGCTCTTTCTCAGGGCAAGACTTTAAAGTATCTTATACCGAACCAGGTTACTATCTCGATCAAGGATATGGGATCTTCCGATGACTTCCCCCTCCGCGTTCGCCCGGATTTGCCATATGTGATGTGGTGAAATGATGCAGATTTTTTTTGGACTTGATTGGAGTAGATATTTAAGAACACACAATGATTGAACAACACAAGCAAAGAACATAAACCGAGACTCTATTCTTTCTGTTTCGACTATTATTATATATTGATTTGAACGCATGTATAAGTAAGCAATGATTACTACATGATCGCATTAATGTACTCGCTATGTTCGTATGAATTTAAAGTTATGTAATTATAAGATAACAGGAAAGCGAGAAAAAAAAATTTGCTAAGAAAAGAAAAAAGCCTACACCAACCAACCAACCAAAAATTAGCTGAAATATAAAGAGATATGAAGAAGGAAAAAAAAAAATTGTGTTTCCAAACCTTGATGATTAACGGTCAATTTTTTTTTGACCTTGTACTTTAACCCAGACAAAGACGAAAGATAAACCCTCCATTTCCTTACCAATATCCGTTCCCCCTCTTGACTTGTTTGTACCAAGAGTTTCCTTTTTGATTCTCCCTTTGTTTTTTTTGTATTAAATATTTTGTTTCTTGTTTCAAGCTGGCGGATTCGACGCCATGTCAGTAATGGCTGACCCTGAAGTCAAAAGCGTATTGAATTCCATTGGCGTCAATGTACTTCGTCTACGATTAGCCACTTTACTTGTCTGCTGTTCTCGCTTACGCTTAACCATTGGTTGATTCGCCTTTCTCACATTTACTCCACCATGCCTCGTACGTTGGACCTGGAGACTTCCATTATTTTCCTCTTCTTGTCCTTCTTCTTCGTCATCATTATCGTCGGCTTCTTCGAATTGATCGGATTTGCGTTTACGCCGTGTAAGGCTAGGAGCTTCTGCTAAGACATCACGTTTCACAGGTTCGAAGTCTGTAGCTTGTGATGATGTGGTAGTGGCACTGGAGCCGGTAGATAAGGCAGGTGTGGGTACGCGGCCTAGACGGGCGGCCTTGAGCTTGGCACGGACTCTAACGACATCGGCGTCCTTTTCTGAAGCTGCGATCTTGGCCGCGATGGCGGACATGGTAACGGGGGACTGTTGAGGACCGACTGCTCGAGGCATAGGAAGACGTGATGGTGTTCCCGCACGAGGTGTCTTGTCGACTCCAGCACGACGTTTTCTAGGAGTCAGAGCGTTGGCAGAGTTCTTCGACTCGAACGAACGGGTAGAATCAGTTTCTGATAATGCTGCAGCACTTTCGGGGCAAGACAAATAATCAATGACCATAGGTTCCGGCTTGCTCTCCACAGAGTTCGATGTGGTCGTTTCTAATGAAGCAGTTGTAGTCGCACTATCTGTCTGTGGTGCTTGAGACGCAGCTTTATCTTCAGACGACTTAACGGCGGACTTGAGGAGTCGTTTCTCGACGTTCGATGTAATAGCGGGTCTTGAAGCTGGCCGTGGAGTCTTGGCTGAATTTTGACGACTCAATGGCTTGATTTCAGCCTTCGGTGCTGGCTTAGGCGCCTCAGTTTCTTTTGATTTGACCTCGGGGGCTGGCGTATTTCTAATAAGCGAAATCGGGCGTCTGGGCTTGGGGCCTGGCGTTCTTGGTCGTGCCACAGGCTTGATAATCTTTGCAGAATCATCAGTGAGATCAGCGGGTGACTCAGAGCGTGATGGCTTAGTTAGAGCCTCTCGTCTGGTCTTGGTAGTAGTCGTTTTTGTGATAGTAGTGCTCTTTGTGTCTCGTTTCTGTACGGTTCCTTTTGGTGTTGGCTCCGGCTTATGCGTAGGCTTGATAGTGGTAGTAGTTGATGCTGGAGTGGGTGCCGATACTTGGACTATAGGCTTTGACAGGACTTTGATAGGCAAGATGCTCTCCTCGTCATCGTGAACAGGCGCTTCCCGCTCATGAATAAGGTCTGAAAATCCAACAGCCTTCCGCGAAGGCTTTACAGCAGTGTCATTTCGTCTGTTACCAGCTAATGGGACTTCTTTTAGGGGCCCAACACGCACAGGTATAGGTGATGACATCTCATCCGCTGGTGGTGGTGCGGGAATGTGAGCGATTGACTGTTGCAGAATTTCAACATTAGGCTCCTCCTCGTCGTAGTCTTCGTAGATGTCTTCGTCAGATACGCTCATTACATCGTGTGTCTCGGCCGGTGCTGGGACCAGTTTGAGAGATGATATGCGAGGCGTCGGGGAATTCACTCTAAAATCTTCTCCGTCGCTCTCATAATCAGAAGCCATGTCTTGGTCTTCGTCGCCAGAGTCGTTTTCATTGACACCCAAGTCAACAGTTGCATGGTATGTCTCCTCTACATTCCGTACTCTAACCGGACTCAATCGGAGTCCCATCTTCAGTTCCTCTTCGTTGATAGGGCGACCACTGATAGCCATGCGCCGTCTCCAGCCATCAATCAGATGAACAGCCTCCTTCCAACGTGTTTCCATCTTTTCCCAGCCTTCACGTAGACGGCCAATCTCGTCTTCGCGGACTTCGACTTCTTCAATGGGTACAAATGAAGGATTTGTCAAGATCGTGCGCAGATGTTCCATGACACCATCTAGATCCAGTTCCAATTCCTCATAACCAGGCTGAACGGCAACTATAGAGTCCGAGATGGCAGGTTCGGGCTTCTCCCATCTGGACATCTCAACCAGACAATCCCTAGTGCGGCGAATCAAACTCATCACTGAGGCATTCTCCTCGCGCAGGTTTTTGGCAAGGTCGGTTAGGAACTCGTTTGTCTCACCCCTAAGAATTGCGCTTGGCTCAGCTTCTGAAGGTGATGCATTATCGTCGGCCTGAATCTTTGGCAGATCGTCGCCAATCTCGCCAACGACAGAGATAGTAGTTACGGCGCCACTTTTTCCAGCACCGCGGGTTCGGTTCGTCTCGCCGAGCTGCCGCTTGAGGGAATCGATCTGCTTATCGCGTCGTCGGACTTCGGTAGCGCAAGATATTCTTGTCTGGTTGGTCATGGATTTGGCGCGTGCCAGCTCTTCCTTCAAGCCACGAAGTGTTGACTCAACACCGCGTAATTGTGTGCGTAAGGTATCTTCAGCGGTTTCAGCGAGATGCGCTCTCCGTTCGGCATCGGCAACCTTGTCTGTGAGTCGCTGGATATCGTTCGTTTGGCGCAAGTTCTCGGCGCGTAGTGTTCGTAGTGTCGTTGTCAACGACTCCCTGTGTTCAGCATCTCGCTATAATTCCGATGTCAGTCTGAGGGAGGGATCCATGGTATGCGCTTTCTATTAGCAACTTACGTCTCGACGAATGATGAGATCATTGAGCACAGCCATTACGCGGCTCATCGTCTCTGCCAGCGTGTCGTCATCGTCGCCAGGATCGTGGAAGCTGATGCTCTGACAGTCACGAAGAAGACCCCGCGATAGCAACTGGTTGTTGAGGTACAGCGACGCCGTCTGAAGGTTATCGAGATCGCTCATAGTGAAGACACGCTACCGGGTTCCATTAACGTTCGTTCCTTGGTGATGGACACGGTAAGGAAAACAAATATGGAGGCGAGTGAGGACGAACTGGAGAATAAAAAAAGAAAAAAGAAACAAAAAAGAAAGATGCCGTCAAAGGAGAACGAACACAAGCGCTGGGCACGGTTGTGCAAGGAAGACTGTCAATCAATATTGAATCAATCAACTATATGTACACATATAATACACAAACCCTGATTTCGTCAAATATTAGGGGAACATCAGCAAGAAAAACCCCAGCCAAACGGTCGTCACGCTGCAATTACGACACACCAGAGAGAGACAGAAAGAAAAGATGAACTGCTGAACCTGTCTGTGACGCTATCGGTGACGGAATCAAGTCTGTGTGCTATTTTTTTTATTAACTAAAAGATTGAAATGGGTAATGAAATAAATCTAATGTCCTGGTGAGGTTGCAGTGGCTTTGTTTCCTGGACTGTTGAGGAACAATAAAAGAATCAATGTATATATGTAAATACGGCTAGTACGTGATATCAGCCTATCAAACAGGTCCCTTAGACTCCTTATGTGGGGCGTCTACGGGATTCGTGTTACCACAGCAACAGCACGATAGTAAATAACCCTAAGCACAGGGCTACTTGTATGTAAGCAGTTGAAGAGAACATAGAAGACAGGAATGTGATTTTACTTTATAAGTGTCCTTATGGGGAAAGTCTTCAGGCATTACTACTAAAAATGAATTAAAATTTTTTTTTTTTACTAAAAAAGGTATTAGCGCATATTTCCGCCAATCTCATGTAGAACTAGTAATTCACCCCTCCGGTCTAACTGTTTGTTGCCTACGATCTCGCCACTTGGCTGATTTGACTGAGAGTGAGTTGGCATGTCATCAGCATTCTCAAGAGTCATGGGCCTATCTCTATGTTTTGTTCTTGAAATGGCGTGAAGAGATGGCTGTGATCTATATACTTGATGTAGATACAGCTTTCTCATGAGAGAGCTTATACAAAATATCTTCCAAGTGCTCTGGATATTAGCTTTGGTATCATCATGATGCCATTTCCATATGGACTGCCATCTTCATAACCCCCACAATCTGCATCGGTGTTGGTATTGGTTTCACTGACGTTCACAACCTCATGCGCTTTTTCGTGCCTAGTCCTGAAAATACATGAGTCAGTCCAATACCAGCCATTTCGATGATCATACCATTGTTGCTGTCATCACTATCGTCATTTTCAGTATCCTCATCCTCATCACCCCTATCATCGTAGTGATAGCCAACTAGACTCTCGTTCATTTCAAGATAGTCATGATCTTCGTCAACCTCCTCACCCATCCCTCTCTTTCCTTTGTTGCTTGACTGTGACTTGCCCTGTGGTCCGCCACCACCATACCTCTGCACGAGCTCGACTTTGGAAACACATTTTGCAGCCTTCTGAAGACTGTCAGTCGGTGTTTGTCCATAAGATTCGGCAGCCAATAAAAAAGCCGCTGACGTGAATAAATATCGACCAAGCAAAGCGAGCAAAAATATATGGAACCATGTGCTCAGTGACTTGAGCTTTCACATAATGATATCTCGGTCAGAGTTTGACTGCAGATTCGTGGAGGCAGTGAGTGACAAACTGGGTTGTATACTCTGTATCACCATCAGAAGGGCAAGACAATTGCGAGCTCTTCTTTGTCGAAGCAGTAATGCAGGTCGGCCTAGAGAGGTATAATATGGGTTGGGGTCTATAGCGTTGCCAGTCCCAACATCCCCAAAAATGCCTATACTATTTTTCTCATACCAAGCAAGTTGGGGGAAAAGGTGGGCGTTTTCCGTGGTGTGACTAGTCTTAGTTATAAGACAGTACATTGTTTGATTGATATAGCTAAGTGTAGCAGCATCTACCCAGATTTTAGGGATGCGGGAAACCCCAACCTTGGGAGGTAAGAACGACGGCATATAGCTCTATTGAAGGATCATTAGCTCTTCTTGTTTTCTTAAATGAAGTAGTTGTAAAACAAGGGAGACTGTTAAATATGCCATCACAATTATCAATGATGAAGAAATATATGTCTTTAGTCAATACACCATGAAATGGTGTCTGTATAGCCTCGCCACTTCTTGTCCAAGGAAAACGACCCTCTTCAAATCGGTTACTAGCAATGATCTGGCAAGCAATAAGTGCTGTTCTAAGGTGAACACCAAAGTATCTAAGTCAACCCATGGGAAGTTTTAGTAGCTCTGGAGACAAACTCTTGGGATAGCCAGGATGGCAGAAACGAATACGTTCTCCTTGAAATTCGTATTGTGGAGGTGAAAACTCGTGGCATTGATTTAGCATGCCATTTGAAGACATGTTTGGAGGCGTATGAAAAAAAAACGAAGTGATAAAGGCCAAAACACAACGACTGAGAAATTCCATCGACGGAATAGTATATGTAGGGACAATTTTTTTCCACATTCATAAACATTGAAATAAGAAGTAGCTGTAATCTTCATAGCTCTATAGCTCCATAAGATAAATGAATTAAAAAAAAAAAAAAAAAAGAAGTAGCTGTCACGTGGCCTAAACAATGGCAAATTCTAAAAGTCAATCAAGTATGCACATGATACATATGGCATAAGAGTTGACTCGCATTCTATATTATAATTTAGTTCTTGATGACGATGTCTACTTGGGGCTATATATGTCTAAACATCATAAACTGCTATTAATCACTAGTGTAATTAGAAGTGTATCTTAGCGTTCTGGGATTGTGCCACTAAGTATATATACATATGTAGATCAAGACCAAAATGAATAATAATAAAAAATATATAAAAAAAATATCAAGTCCATACACATTTTGGTTGTAATCCTAGACATATCAATCACATGATATGAAACCCAAAATTATAACATCTTGCTTTTGCGTCCAAAGACGACTTGTCGTGCAATTCACGATATTCGAATTTTTTTTTTTAAAGGAAAATATATCCCTGTCTATCCATTGGGCTAGAATGGAACTCCCTTATACCGCGTCATCGGGCGGGTAGAAATGCAATAAAGATTTTGGCCTGTAATATAATAAGATATAAGTTGCCTTTGTTTCCTGACTGGCATTCGATATATGTGATATAGTCTACAGGGGTTGGCTTCTTGTTGTTAGTATAATCTCCATGTGCTACAAAGCAGCTCTTTGTTTCTGGACCGTAATCGTCATTCGAATTATAATCACATCATCAGAGGTTGAGAAGATATTGGTAACGCGGTGTTTGGCAGCATTCAATCCAAAGGTCAGATCTGCTGGTCAAGGCAGTTGTCCCTCGAAGCTAAGATGGCCCCGCGGACGTCATCACATGAAGGATATAACCGGACAGATATATGGATGGTAGTTTAAAGTTCGTGGGTATGTTTCGAGGGATATGCTTACATTATTAACGACATGATGCTGACTGGGTATGGGCGCCCTTTGGCAGCCATCAGCATAGTGTAGATATAGAACTGGAGATGACCTGTAGTCTTAGTCTCCCTTTTGAGAGTCGGCTTTTTTACTTCGTTCCCGGTATCGACTATCCTTTTCTTCCTCCTTTCAAGCCTCAGGCTTGAACTTTCCTCTCTTTTCCTTGAGCGCCTCAACACGTCTCCGGTCGTTTTCAAACCGCTTGATAAGCGCCTGTTGTTCGGCTTTGCGGCGTTCGCGCACTTGGAAGCGGTAGAAGCCCACCATATCCTCCTTCTTCTTCGCCGCCTTCTCTAGCATGCGGTCACGTGCTGCTTCAGCCTCTGATCTGGTTGCTGGCGCCGCTCTGCTGCCCCGAGTGACTGTGACGAAGCCGTCCTCATCGGGCTCGTTGCGCATGCGCTTAGCCATCTCGACGGCCTCCTTCTCCTTCCGATTGAAGACGTTAAAGAAGGCGTGTACAGAGGCTTGAATCTCTTCCTTGTCTGGTCGTGCTAGTTGTAGATGCTCCATAACCCAGATCGGACCTAACGGCTCTATTGCTAGAGGCACACCGTCACCCCATTCCACCAAGGTTTTGCCATTATGTGTCTTGGCCATCTTCTTGAGTGCTAATCGTACATTGTACTCGTCGGCAAGTAACACAACAGCTGCCGAGCTGCTTTGGTGTAGTTTCCGAGACCACAGCTCGGGTAACTTGGACTGTTCTTCCTCGGCAGCTTCATCCTCTTCCTCGGCGGCGCCACGCTTGCGCTTCTTGTTGAAGCTAGCGATTTTCTTTGCCTGTGCGGGATCGAGCTCGAGCTCCGTGTCGTTTTCGTCGCGGAATGAGATGGATTCGAAGCATCCTGGGCCGACAAGCTTAGAAAATAGTGCTCTAAAGTGAGCATCTGTGCTGTCAACGGGAATGTTCTTGATGAATATACTGCGCGAGTCGTTTTCTGTTGGAAATTTGGGTGCATTTCGTCGTACACGCATTTCGTGAGTGGCGGAGACGGGGAAGGAGGGCATCGGTGGCATGGAAATCAGAAAACGAGTGAAGTTTTCTTCGGCCCCTTTGGGCTCATATGGAGATGGTGCCATTGTGTCTAGTCTTCTAGAATGAGTTGGGGGCTTTTCGGAATAGGTGGTTTGCTTCGGGTCGCATTTATCACAAACTATCGGCGGTGATATACTTGATAACCAAGAAAAAAAAATTGGGCAGAATTCCGCGGGCGGTGAGTCAAAAATTACGGTTACTAAGCCGTAGGATCTGACTTTGACGACCCCACTTCTAGTCTTTGAAATACCCTAACCCTATTAATAGACACTTGGATACGAATAGGTTAATACTGATACGTATAAATAACGCGGATATAACGTCGAGAGCTGAATTAATACTAGTTATGCACCTACTGTTATTGGCAATAGCGTGTGATCAGCGATTGTAACACGAAGCTTATCGGCCTGCATCATAGAGAAAAGAAGAGGTAGATGCAAGGAAGTGGACTTAGTGAACCTAGACTGGATTTTGGCATACGAATCGGAATCCGCCGGTCTTCGTGCTGCAAGTTTGAGTCCGGAGTTTATCTTGTTATTGAGATAGACATATCAGACGTTGCTCATATGCCTTTATTTCGGTCAACATAGCACTTTGCATCTCATACAAATTCAAAGTCCACTATACCACAATATAATGGCCTCGCAACAGAATGTGAGACCTCTTTGGGTCGCTGGCACTGAGAAGCCGGGACGAGGTGAAATGTGAGTTGAGTTATGTTTGAAAACATCAAAAACCAGAACACACTAATACTTGACATCGCCTACAGCATTCCAGTTGAAGATCCTGCCACCGGCAACATTATTGACTAGTAAGTATTGCATCTATCTGTATCTACACTGCGTTAAACCAAGGGTCTCGAGTTCTGACACAAGCACTAGTGTGCAATCTGCAAATGCCCAGGATGTAGAAGAGGCCATAGAAGCAGCTCAAGCAACCTTCAAATCTGGTGTCTGGTCTAGAGCCAGCCGACACGATAGGGCCTCAGTTCTAGATCGCGCCGCTGCGCATTTAACAGCCAATCTTGAGATGTTGATCGACATGGAGGTAGCACAGACCGGGCGTGCAATCCGCGAGATGAAAGCTCAGGTTCCTAGTCTCGTAAAGTGGTTCCAGTACTATGCCGCTCTCCTGCGTACGGAGGAACGTTCAGTTTTGCCGACGACAGGCGCTCTTCACAACTGGGTTGACCGAGTGCCGCTGGGCGTTGTTGTGCTCATCACGCCGTTCAACCACCCTCTTCTCATCGCCGTCAAAAAGCTTGCTCCGGCGTTGGCTGCAGGCAACAGTGTAATTCTCAAACCTAGTGAGCTCACACCTACAACATCACTGGTGCTCGGACGACTGTTAAAGGAGGCCGGGCTTCCCGATGGTGCCTTCAGTGTCTTGCCTGGATACGGCGCGACGACGGGAAAGGCTCTTTGCGAGCATCCTCTTGTCCGTAAAGTCGATGTTACGGGCGGTACAGCGGCCGGCAGAGCGATTGGCGCCTTGACTGGCCAGGGACTAGCCAAGTTCACGGCAGAACTAGGCGGAAAGGCACCCGTTGTTTTATTAGAAAAGGCCAACATTGACGCTGCCGTGAACGGGGTTGTGTTTGGATCTTTTATTGCTAGTGGCCAGACCTGTGTTGCGGCGACACGTATCATCGTTGAAAACTCCATAGTCGATGAGTTCACTAAGAAACTTCATGCCAAGGTATCATCGATCGAGAAGCGCATGGGATCCCCGAAGAACATCATGTCGATGATGGGCCCCGTGATCAGCCAGCGACAGTTGGACAAGATCATTGAACTCGTCGATGAGTCTGTGTCTAGCGGTAATGCCCAGGCCCTCTGTGGAGGCTCTCGACTAACCAATACGAGCTCTCTAGACGGCACTGACTTTGGTAAAGGCTACTTTTATGCGCCGACTATCCTCACATCTACCCGTGGCCAGAGTATTCTAAACACGCGCCTTTGGAAAGAAGAGGCTTTTGGACCTGCCATCGTCGTAGTTGGCTGCTCAGACGAGGCCGAGGCTATATCTCTAGCTAATGACAGTGACTTTGGACTTGGTGCTGCGGTATGGACGGAAGATCTATCCCAAGCGTTCCGCGTGACCCAGAAGATCGAGGCCGGTATCGTGTGGGTGAACAGTCATCATCGAAATGATCCAAGCAGTGCTTGGGGCGGTGTTAAGCCAGACTCGGGTGTTGGTAGTGAGAACGGCAAGGATGCCTATTATGCCTATACTAAGATGAAGAGCACGATTATCAACTATGCAACGTCACAGGCAATTTTGGAGACAGAAGATTGGTTCAGAGAGGATGGTGCGCAGGTTCGATATGGATAAAGGTATGTGGGTTACATATCTAAGCCTCGTCTGAGCTTTTGGGGTTCTATATGTAATTTGTCAACCGATATTAAGTATTAAAGCCTTATTGTTTAAGACTTGCTGAATGGAGGATAATCAAAACTACAGTTATGCTGGCTGATATGTACATACATATAACGTAGTTCATAAGCGAGTCTGGAAACTTTCTATGATCACACGACCCCGAACACTTGAACACAATTTCGTCCACCAAAAAATTGTAGAATCAACTTATAAAAATAATCTTATACTTTTAGCTCTTGAAGCTTTGAAATAAGGCCCATATTGCAAGGTGAAGTATCCTGCTACTATCCAGGAGATCCAGGGTTTCCTTCTATGAATACTATGGGGTCGGTGCCATTGATATATTGTTGAGTCCTCCAGAGCCCGGATGATATTCATCATATTATGACTTCATTGCAGTTTTCATTTCATCGAGCCATTTTCCTCTTTTCAGAGCATCATGCTGAAGGGGCGATTCATAAGGGTAGTAGTTATAGAGATCCTTGTAGAGTGCTACTAGCTATTCTGTGTGACGGAATTTTGCAGCCATCTACTTCAGAATTGGGATGGGCTTTAAGTGAGCATGACTTTGAGTAGTTTGGCATGAAAATGGCTGGGAGTTCAATCGACGACTAGATAAGAGGTGTCCTAACTATAAGCTTCACTTACAAGCTAAATCCCTGATTGCTCCTTTTCATTCCTCTGTTGATTTAGGTAGACGTTAAATATAATCAAATCAAAATCAACCATCCTAATCGCATAAAACTTACCGTGTTTTTATTGTTATCTCAACCTCCTACATATAGTATGTTTTTCACATTTGCCTATGACAGTCAGAATGTTGTGGGCCTTTCTACATTCCCAGCACAACCAGTACAGTTATCCCACAAAGTAATTTGACTCTTGATGCATTATGCTTCTAAAAGTTAAGTTGGTCTTTTAACAGGCTTAGGGGTGATTCATAATGGGCAGTCGTTATAGCCTGTGGAGTGCTACTAGCTATTCTGTGTGATGGAATCTTAGCCACCTACTTCAAAATTCGGATGGGCTTTAAGCGAGCAAGACTTTGAGCAGTTTGGCATGAAAATGGTTGTGACTTAATGTAGCTCGGTTTGTTTGTACCATCTAATTCCATCCAATTTGTCTTGATATAGCACGTGTCACATGACCATAAAGGTATTTCTCAAACCCAGCCTAACACCATGGTGGCTGCCTAACCTTGTCACCCAAGGACAATAATAACAACAACAATCAACCACCTTTCACTTCTGATTCCTTGATCTTCATTTCTCTCTATCTATCATTCAACAACACTTCTACAACTACATATCATCTATTCTTCCCTTTCTCTACTCACAAAACGATTTGCCAATCATGGATGAAGTGGAAGCATCATCGGCCCCTGAGTCCGAAGCAATGCCGAGCCAAAACCAACTTGATCAAAATAAGGCTCTCCAAGAACAAGTGCAACAGTATAGAGAAGATAAAAGGCAGCGCGACGAGGAAACCGCCAAAATCATCAAAGCAGCCGAAGCACGCGCCGAAGCACGCGCCGAAGCCCGCATCAAAGCAGCCGAAGCCCGCACCGAAGAAGAACGGCTCGCCAGAGAAGCAGCCGAAGCACGCATCGAGAAAGAACGACTCGAGAATGAAGAAAACGCCAAAAAACTTGCACAAGCCCAAGCACGCGCCGAAGAAGAACGGATCGCCAGAGAAGCAGCCGAAGCCCGCACCGAAGAAGAACGGATCGCCAGAGAAGCAGCCGAAGCCCGCACCGAAGAAGAACGGATCGCCAGAGAAGCAGTCGAAGCACATCTACAGGGGCTTAAACTTGTTCCATTGATTTACTACAGTTTCTCTCACATTTTTCAAACTTTGGAAGTGCTTAAGGATGATAAGCTGTGCTCAACTGGTACATCTACTTCAGTTCAGAATCGATGGTACCCTCGTCAACTTGTACCATGGACAGATTTTCAAGAGTGTCATGATGACATGTTTTCCCATCTTGTTACTGTATTTGGCCAAAAACCTATACCTGATGAAAGTTTTCACACAATTGTCTCTAGCCAAGGGACTGTACGAAGCATTAGTACAATAGCTACCGAAGCAGAGGCTGTTGTGTTCTCTAAGAGGGCCGTTGAGGAATATGCTTCGAAGATTATCAATTCGTATCTAGGTTTCAATCTAGAGGTTGATTCATATGACATTGATACACACAACAAGCTCGCCAGTATCAAGCAGGATAAGATCCGAATATCCCACACGACAAACAACAGAATACAACAAATTATTCGCGCTTATGAAGAGGGAATTCCAGAACAAGATTGCACTGAGGAATCTCATGGTATAAATTCTACTGTTGCCACTTCTTCACTACAGCCCAGCAATCCCGATACTACGGTATGCCGCCGATCTACTCGTTCCAAAACCAAGTCCGATCTTGAGTCTAGCAGAAAACGATCTGCCCTCTCTCCTGTCGACGGCGCTCCTGCTGCAAAATCCGCAAAATCCGAAGAAAGACCTTACTATCCTGACAGTCGGTGTCTCGGCCATAATTTGGAAGGTCAACCTCCCAAGAGGCTCTATGTCACAGAATTCAAGGCGCCCCATAAGCTTAGCTCAGAAGCACTTACCGACTCTTTGCTGGATCAATCAGGCTCGCCTCTGTCATGTAATCTTACCTCTTCGGCAGAGTTTGATCATAACAAAGGAAACACCTTGGTCAGCCATGCTATAACGCAACTATTTCATTACATGCAATCTGATGGAGTTAGTTATGGTTATGTGATGACTGGAGAATCTATGATACTGCTATATATCGATTATCTAGATCCCACCAAGGTCTATTACCACCTTTCTATTCCTCGAAACAACATATCTGGAATTCCTTATCGCTCTAGAGAAGATCCCATGCTTGATGACGATACAATTACAAACCAACTTGACGATATAAAGCAGACACCGGTCGCTCATATCTTGACGCTTTCGCTTTTGTCACTTCAGGCCGATACTCCAACGCAGCAAACCAAGGTTGTACATCAGAGAGGTCTCGCCAAAGTTGGAACTAAATATGCCTCAAACAATTCCCTTGGTCGCCAAAACCTAGCTTTGAGACCGAGTACTTCCTCTCGGTCGAATCCTCGAGGGTCCAGGGGTGGTAACAGCTCAGGCCCATCCTCGAATGTAACTGGGCGACAACACGCCGTTGACCCAGTTGCCAGGCCCCCACTTGACGAATATTGTACACAGGCTTGTCTACTTGGCCTCAAGTTCAATCGACAACTCGATAAGAAGTGTCCTAACTATAAGCTTCACTTACAAGCTAAACACCCCATTGCCCCTTTTCATTCCTCCATGTTTGATTATACACAGCATCACCCCATCAATCAGTCTCAGCTTTTGACTACTATCAAGGCCCAGCTTGATACTAACCTTGATAATGACTGCGAGGTTTTGGGTCTTCGTGGTGCTGTTGGTTGCTTGGTCAAGGTTACTGCTCACCCATTTGGGTATACCTTGGTAGGAAAGGCAGTGGAGGAACAAAATGTTGGCTTGCTTCATCGTGAGGCTAGCATGTACAACCACCTAGTTGATGTACAAGGAAGTGTTGTCCCCGTTTGTCTTGGTGATGTTGCTATGGAGCAAAATCTCTGTGTTGATTTCAGGATCAACAACCATATGCTTTTGTTGTCATATGGGGGCAAGTGGCTCTGTAGCCTTGATGGGTGGAACATTGACCGACAACTTGCGAAACTTCAAGAGTTGGGTGTCAGTCATGAGGATATCAGACTACAGAATCTACTCTATAATGAGGAATGTGGTGACTTGATGGTTATTGATTTTGAGAGGGCTAGTTATGTTGGGCCCTCAACAGCCACCAAGAGAAAGGGTGTGTTCGGTTCTGTTGCTCACCCCAAGAAGGTGGATCTAGGAAGGTGGCATCAACAATTGGAAGTTGGCTTTTAACCTGCCTTGTACTTAGTTTTGAATAGCTGTTGTGGTGTTCTTGAATTTCCTAGTAAATATATCTTTATGGTTGATTATATTCTCAAATGCTGTTCATAACCAGTGATTAGATGCTAACTTATAGCTATGCAGTGATTATGGTTGTTTTCAGCTGTTATATTGTAGCTTTTTGTTTATGTTCATTCTAGAGAAGAGAAAGTAAGCAGCAAGTTTTGTATCATTGCTGGCATTGGCAATACTAGTTAGGATGATTCACATAATGACTACCTAGGATGTGGTGCACTAGCCCAAGGGTTAGTCTAACTCTGGAACCAAATCTCTTCTATCGTCTCTTCCCCATTGCAATTATACCTTGGAAGCTATGTCACTACTATTCTTTACTATATAAAGAAATCTGCAGTCTCTGCTATCGTCTTCAATTATTCAGATTTGCATAACGATCAGACATATTAACTTGCAAAATGATAAACCCTAGAACAACATATAGCTTAAATAAGTTCTTAGGCCATCTCTGTCATCTCTACAACCATTGATGTTTGTTACAATTTAGTTGTAGGTAAGAAAATGAGATTTTGAAGCCTTTTTGGTGGTACGTTGACATCTGAATATAGCAGCTTATTGTATCTAATATGTCATTCTTTCTATCTTTATCCTGATAGGTATAACCATATGGGTAACTTTGATGTGACTTATTCCTACCCCCTCTATTCTCCTCGTCACGTACCACTATTGTGAGTTATAGGATAGCAATGGCTTCTAGAGAACCAACAGAAACTAGCGAGGCCAGCGAGGATCAACCACATGACGTCTTAATTTGAGGTGGCTTGGCAAACGCTTAATACCTGCTGTGCAGGTATGAGATAGGTAGATTTAGGGTTACATTATAAATCAGCTGAAGGCGTTCCTGAACTCGCAATCAATCAGTATCTATTTCTTTTTTAATTACCGAGTACATATATTTCAGCAGTAAACACGCACACTGCGCGCCATTCTAGACATAACGGCTGATGATTTTATTGCTCATTTGCTCAACTAGCAGCATCTAGAGTCCGCGGGGCCCGGCGATGAGGCCGTGTTTTACGTAACAAGAGCGTAGGTACCGGACCGCTATGTGGACGATTTCATAATGCCAAAGTTTCTCATGTTTACAGCCAAGTTCGGGACTTGAGGCTTGCTTCACTACACACGGAATACAGGCTAAGATGGGATAGCAAGCATGAGCTCGCATTCATACACACACGCGTCCTGGATGATTCCATCGCCAGACAGGCATTTGAATTCTTCAGATGGTACTAGAGAGACGAGTAAGGAATAGAGAGCAATGTAGGGTAACTCAAGTGTCCCACATGATATCACAAAATAACACTATGAACGTAAAGAAGGTTGGTAGAATAGCACTTCGTATACCCTTCCCAGCTAGACATGGGATGCCGAGCCCTCCCCTGCTTTATAGCTGGCACGTGTAAGATCGCATGTGCGCCTAAACAGCGCTGGTTCGTATATCTGTAGATATAAGCGCTGAACTGAGTTGGATTCCTCGCTTCCACTCAATGCGTCGTGAAAGCTCAGGCTAGTCGGAGATATATTGGCCGATAAATGCAACCATGGCCGACTAATACTGTCCTATTTAAGCTTCCGGTCTTGAAATTTTAGGGAAGTCTCCTATGGAAATAAACACGATACTGAGAGGATTTTGTATAAAGGAGACTGGTCCTCTCTGTGGGATATGAGATGGAAGTTTATGTCTAACTTGTTCTGTATTGGCGATTTCTGCTGCCACGAAGTACACAGTCGTTTTACTTAGTTTTCCAATATGCAGGTCCTATCAACGCTGATATTATCAACGCTGGTAACGGCGTCAGCTGTGTAAGCTATATTTCGACGCGCCACAGCACATCGTTTCTAAGCCCACTAACACAAAAACGCCGATCTAGGCCTGGGCCCCGGCTCATCCAGCGTACGCCAGATCTACTAGACTCATATGACTATATCGTCATCGGCTCCGGTCCTGGCGGCGGCACTGTAGCTGCCCAGCTCGCCAAGGCAAACCACACAGTTCTCTTGATTGAAGCTGGCGATGACCAAGGCAGTTTGATAGACTATCAAGTACCTGCTCTACAGCTGCAGGCCACCGAGGCTGTGCCTATGAAATGGGACTATTTTGTCAATCACTATAGCAACATGACACAGCAGGCTCGTGACTCTAAGATGACGTACAGCCTGCCAAACGGCGGACAGTATATCGGCCTGAACCCTCCTGTAGACGCTGAGCCGCTGGGAATTCTATACCCGCGCTCTGGCACACTTGGCGGTTGTTCAGCGCACAATTCGCTGGCCACGGTGTATCCGCACGATAGCGACTGGAACAAGATTGCGGCCTTGACGGGTGACCAGAGTTGGTCTGCGGATCTTATGCGAAGCTATTTCGTAGAGCTGGAGAAGTGTCGGTATGAGCCTTCGTCGATATTTGGCCATGGCTATGACGGTCCCCTAGAGACGCACGTTACAGACCTCAAGTTTGTAATCGGTGATCTGAAGTTGTTGTCGGTGATTCTCGGCGCGGCGTCGGCTATGGGCCAAACTATCATTGGCACTATCATTACCACTATCACTGGCCTCGGCAGATTGCTCGTGGGGGATCTTAACTCGGGCAACCCAGGCAGAGACACGAGAGAGGGCATATATCAGGTCCCATTTCTGGCTTCCAATGGCACACGTATAGGATCAAGAGAGATAGTTCTGGGTGTTGCCAACCAGCGTCGACAGGACGGCTCACGTGTCTACCACTTGGATATCATGACCGATACTCTAGCATCCAAGGTTATCTTTGACGAGTCTGTTTCCCCGCCAAAGGCCGACGGTGTTGAATATCTGACTGGAAAGAGTCTCTATCGCGCCGATCCACGGGCCGGCACATCCGGCGATCTGCCTTCCGCCCAAGTCATCAAGGCCGATAAGGAGGTCATCGTGTCCGCTGGTGCCTTCAACTCGCCACAGCTTCTGAAGTTGTCAGGTATAGGACCCCGTGAAGAACTCGAGTTGCTGGGTATCAAGACCATTGTCGATCTTCCAGGCGTGGGAACCAATCTACAGGACCGCTACGAAACTACGGTGATCAGCCGTGCATCATCTGACTTTACTATTATTAAAGGCTGTACATTTGGCAGGCCCGGCGATCCGTGTCTAGAAGACTGGAAGACTCGGCCGGACCATGGCATCTACGGCTCGACTAACGGCCTGTCGATTGGCGTTGTTAAGAAATCTTCAGCTGCCGGCCCCAACGACGATCCCGATCTCTTTGTTGCCGGTGCCCCAGTGGATTTCCGGGGCTACTATCCCGGCTACACAGTCAATGCCACAGCCGATGACCAGCACTGGAGTTGGGTCACACTCAAAGCCCACTCCCGCAACAAAGCCGGCACCGTGACACTGCGGTCCTCCGACCCGCGTGATCCGCCCGCCATCAACTTCAACAGCTTTGAGCAGGGTGGTGATGCGGACCTGGAAGCCGTTGTCGAGGGCATGAAGTTGTCACGCAAGATGTTCAGTTCGATCATCCCCCTAGCTGGTACTTTCCGGGAGGTCTGGCCCGGTCCGGATGTGCGTAATGAGGACCTGGCGCAGTGGGCACGTGACGAAGCCTGGGGCCACCATGCTAGCTGCACGTGTCCTATTGGAAGTGACGACGATCCTATGGCTGTATTGCGGAGTGATTTCCGTGTTCGCGGTGTCGATGGCTTGAGAGTGGTCGATGCATCGGTGTTTCCCGAAATTCCGGGCTTCTATATAGCTTTGCCTACGTATATGGTTGGCCAGAAGGCTGCCAGCTATATTCTTGGCTTGCTAGATGGGTATCTGCCATGAAGGAGTAGATGCTGAGGAAAGATCGAAGGAAAGAGTTGCCATTGAAAACACAGCTACGGGATTTGGCATTGTCACGATGGAAAGAACGGGCTTGAACCCTAATACTGCGGGTTAGAGTTTACTTCATTAAGATAATCAAAGGCTGTCGGGCTCAAGTGCGCTAAGGATTTTGCTATATTATGTTCTGATTACCATCACATTTTAATCTCTATAGCATACGGTTGGTCAGATATTCAACAATTATTCATCTTGCCAAGCATAGTTTTAGCGAAGTTTGTGCTTCAATGTTAACTAGATTTAATATTCAACAATTTAATATTTAATATATTTTAGATTCGGTACTATAGCCCTCGGTGCTGACTACGATGATCGTAGAAAGATGGTTGCTTAGTAGTTGTTGCTAGACTGAGCTTCGATCCGACGCTCTATATCGTGATCAGCGCCGCGCTGTCTAGCCTTGCCTTCATCGTGTACCTCGTTGTAGCGTTCCTGTTCCAGTCTATTGCCGGCCAGGCCCGAAGTTGCCGCACCAACGGTTCCCTTGATACGTTCGCCAGCTCCGGTAGTGAGATCAGCGCCTTCGCCACGAGTCTGCTGAGCCTGGCCATTGTAGTTCTGTTCACGGCCATGCTCACGGATGTTCTGTATAGAAAAGCTATGTCAGCGGCCTTGTCTTGATGTCGTGTGTTTCAGTAGGAATAGATGCTTACCTCGCTTCCGATGACGCCTCCGACGGTCTCCTTGGCTGAGCCGACGGTCTGATTCCATTTGCCGTCACGGCGGTCGGCGTTGTCACACACAGAGGCATTCTCGGTGGCCGTGAAGCCGGGACCTTTGACGGCGGCGTGCGAACGATCGTGCTGGGCCGCAGCGGCCGCACGCTTAGCGTCGCCCTTGGCTTGCTGGCTGGCGCTGCCGGTCACGGTGCCGATGCCGTGCTGGACGGCGCCGGCTGCAGAGTCGATGTAGGACTTGAGGGTAGAGTTGTTGGAGGTGGAAGTGGAAGTATCGTTGGGGGCAGACATGATGGCGGCTATGGTGTGTTTGAGGAGAGTGGATAGATTGTATAGAAGTTGAGTGAGTTTTTGTAGTTGCTGTGGAAGTAAAAGTGATGAGATGTGAGTGGTTATCTTAAATTCTTTCTTTCTTTGACCTAGCGGGCAGGCCATGATCTTTATACTCGAAGTTCCATACCCAATCTCACTTGTACTTCTCTCGTAGATGGCTCACAGCCTACTCACAAAGACTTGAAATTGTAACATTGCCTTCGTTACAATGGAAATAATGATGATGATGATGATGACGATGCATGATGTATGTTATAGAGGTAGCCCCCTGGGAGTCCGCATCATTTCACATATTGCTATACACATGTAGTGAGAAATAACCCTCAGATCCCGTGCCTTGATGTCATCGTTATTCGCCATTGACTCGCGCCTTGCCGTGCCGTGCTGGAGTTTTCCTTAATCAAAGACCAAATATATGTGTTACAAGTGGCCTGTGCATTAGCCCGGCAATTGTTGTCGTAAACAACTGGTTATACTGCCTGATTAGGCCTAGTCCTCGCCACCTGTGCTCACTAGTGTAAACAATCGATGGCCTGTATCTTCTTGTTTGGGCCCCAAGGCTTACATGAGCAAGTTAGCCTCTTTTAGCACAAAGCTCGCCATGCCATATCAAATGATTGAATGAAGCTTACCTTGTAAATTGACCAAATCTGTACTGTCAGAGCTGTTGTGTTTTAGCAAGAAAAATAAGATGAGAGAAGGAGATAGTAGTAAAAAGATAATAAATTAACTATAGTTAGTTATGGCGTTTTTCTTTTGTTAGTTTCACTTTTTTTTCGGTTTTTAGGCTAGTCAGCGTTTATTTTTCAACCTAGATTTATTGTGGCCTTCGTTTTTCTCCTTAGTTGGTTTTCCATAATATTGATTGCTAATTCTGGGTGCTGTTTTGAAAACAAGAAAACGGAATATGTTTTTGTTTTAATATTCTGTATTTTTGATTCTATGTTGATCGATATCACTGCCAAAACATGAGATATGTATGTACAGCTATTTTTAAATCTAGTTGGAAATACTAGGGTCGCTGCCATCATGAAGATATCTTGTCAGTCAACTTGTATCTGCTGATATATTTTCTTCTCCTGTTGATATGTCGATAATCTTGACGATCTCCAACTGCCAGTCGGTGCGGCGTCGAAAGCCTGTCCTATGACAAGACGATAGAGTCACATTTCTCTCTTTGCTTTCCGGATTTCTCTGCTTCCTCCTTTCTTCCCATTTCCTCTTCCTCTTCCTGCCTTCTGCCCTAGTCCATCCGCGCTTAAGAGATGGTCTAAGCTCTTTTACTAGACCCCTCCTCCATCTTTTCATCTTCACACCCCATCCAAAAGCAGCATCCTCGTGCTTCTCAAACGAGGCGAGAGCCTACATGACTACACAGCAATGAGCACGAGCCTTACCGAGACCTTCGTCAACGTACATGTTCTGCCACGCAGTGGAAGTCAAAGGAAACATACGGGAGAAAAAATCAAGACATTTAATTTCGGGTTTATCTTTCCGCCGGCCCGGTCTTGCTCCCCCCCGGAACTAGAGTAACATGGCGCATAAAAAAAGATGAAAAGACGAAAAATCAACCTCCGTTGCCTAAAGCCGTCGAAATACTGCCAATACTACCTGCTGTAGGGTTATATCAGCCTTGGTATCACCCCGGTATATAATATCGCTATTACTACTTTTATCAACGGCTCTGCTTACACTAATGTACTTTAACCAACTAATGGGAGCCCTCCGACGACATACAGACGAAGCGATGTCCCATTGGTTCTATCCAAAACCCTCCGCGCTGAAAATAAGTAGTCTCGGCCTGGATGTATACGCCTCTTATCTGTGACTCGCTGACGGTGGGATATCACTACGACACAGCAAAGATTTCTTGGCTTAAAACTCAAGACACAAAGATAACAAGCTTGCTATATGACTGTACATAATGTCCCACACCCAAGATTCTCTTTAGTCTCGGCTTTGGATTCCTTAAAAAGAATGTCATGGGCAGCTCCTAGGGCGGGCTTGTCTTTATAGACATCCACACCCCCTTCAAACTTTTCACTATCTTTTTCCAGGTCTTACAACTTCCCTCCCGCACTTGATACCGCCTTCTCCGATATCAAATGCGTTCTAGACTCTCTGTTCATGTTCTTGCATCACTGGAACACACCCTCTTGTCACATGGCTCTTATGCCATTCTTGCAGTGTCATGCGCCGTAGTATCAAGCGCCGTAGTATCAAAATGTTGCTAACTCTAGTAATCCTTTTAACCTTGTTGTAGATTCTGTTGATCATCGGAAGCTATTTCTATTAGCACTACACCCCTCTTGGTTGTTTCCACATGCTAAGAGATATCTATGTACTCATGTCTCCTACACTTCGGCTACTTCCTTCGCGGGCCTTGGTAATATGCCAGTGCCACAGACACAGAGGACCCTGGTGTCGCGGCCATCATACCATTTTCGTTGTCCCCGAGCTCTATTATTCTATTTCTGCTTTCTCCGGGTAGACTCCCACGTAATCATAAGTCGTCCATCCATCTAACATCCGCTTTGTCAAAGTAGTCCGTGCTACCCACGTAGAAGTTTCAACACAACAAGACTTATGACGTTTTTCCCTACAACACACCATTCCTATGATGACCGAAGGGACACCCTCTTTTCAATGTCGTGTTGCTGATGAGGTCACCAAGTGACCCAGCATAAAACTGCCATGCTGCATCATGTCCAGACGTGAGAGAATATGTCTTCAATTTTTGCATGATCGATGTTCAGTTCTATGCCTTGCCCCTGCATCGTGGACTTATATTAAGCACCGTTCAACATAACATATCGCGATAGCCAATCACATATATCACCCTAGGGTGGCTACATACCATGAAGAAGAAAGACTAACCCCAATCTTACCCATTAGTGGCCTCCCAGGTTCCTGTTTGATGTGCCTTTCTGTGCCTACTATTGTCATACCCGACTCTAGTCTAGATATGTATTGTACTTTCCTAAAGCTTCCTCATCGAGTAACTATGAAGGGAATATCTCAGCTCGAACACACATATCACGGAAACTGATACTCGTATTGATATTACAGCGAAGATCTAACCATACTAATCATTGCTAGTCATCACACTCGAGTGGCCCTAGTTGTAGGCCTCCTTATATAACTGCAAGATATAACCATGTAACATATGTATATGTATTGTACGTTCTGTACCTCCTTGCAGTTATGTATCGAGAATATAACCCACTCCTCTTTTTGCATATTCCATCCATTGTCCTGGATCTTTCCATTGAACAGGGAGTTCTGCATGTACCTTCCATATACCATACATGGGACTGCCAGATGAGAATGATGTCTTTCGGTCTCTCTGTAGCCAGTGAGGAACAAGAAAGCCATGACACCCCATCTCTCCCCATAATCCAGACATAGATATGCACGTAGAAAAGACAATACAAACAAACATGGTGTCACCTCTAGTCAATACAATGGGGTTGTCACTGTATCAAATAAAGATTATGCTCATGATGGACGACCCCCTATCGTTTTCCATATAACGTAATCATTGTGATTAATATATAATAGAATCGCTCGCTTCTATATAACATGATACACAAATCTAGACTTTTACCGTAAGATCTAGTCTATATACCAACGGCCTATATACACCACATGCACCCCCATTCTCTCATTATGGAGAGACTATCGGATAGATATATTAGCCCAACCCTCCTCTATCAGCCCGGTATCTCTCTCTCTTTTTCGTCATATCTCTTCCTTCTCTGTCTCTCTATCTATCCTTTGCTAATTAATAAAAGTAGCCTATGGCGTTTGCGTTGTATTCTTTTGAGGTGCTGACAGGTCCACACAAAGGGATTTTGCTCGTTACAAACCCCATTTTCTCTGCCCCTTTCAACGTCATTTATAGACTGCTTATCAATCAATGCTTACACACATGGTCAGGGAATTCCACCTTAGATGATGGCATCATAATGAGTTGACAGAGCTGTATATCGGATATATTAGTGAAGCCTAACCCTTTTGTAAGTTCTATATGGTCTTTCTAGATGATCTGCCAACAAAATTCTATTGGTACCACATGCCAGTGAATCTTTTTTATTTTATTTTTATTTTGGATGTATGGTACATAGATAGAATTAAGAATTGGGTAGTTGATGTCGTATTGTAAATTAAGAATGACAATTGTTGCCCAACCTTATAGACTGGGTAAACATTAGGCACCAAATCCAACATTAAGCTGAACGGACTAGATATGCACTTTCCAATCTGAGAACAAAAATATAAACATAGCCCAATACAATATAGATTCTTTCTATGCATCTGGACCCTTCTTCATTTGATCGCTCACATTCATCTTCTTTACTATCTAATACCTCTTTATCTCGTACCTCCAACGATAGCCACTATTCGATCATTGCTACTTACAATAGCTTTCACTATGACGACTCTATTGTGCCCAGAAAAAGACACCTATGAGATTGGCTGGATATGTGCCTCGCCTCCGGAGTTAGCTGCTGCAAAACTTATGTTTGATGAACACTTCAAACCTCCCAAAACCCATACCCCCACAAGTTCAAACATCTATACTTTTGGACGTATTGGAGACCATAATGTTGCCTTGACTTGCCCAGCATCAACTGGTCAAACTTGGGCGGCCGCTGTTTCTCAAGGCATGATACAAGACTTTCCTACATCTCTAAGACTCACACTTTTGGTAGGAACCGGAGCTGGAATTCCCTCTGGGGATTGTGATATTCGACTCGGCGATATCGTGGTTGGTGTACCTATTGGTACATCTAGTGGTGTTGTTCAATATGATGTTGGCAAACTACTACGTGACGGGCTGTTTCTACGACAAGGCCAGCTGAATGCCCCCCCAAATGTATTACGGAGTGCAGTTAATAACTTCGAAGCCGACATGTGTATTGCTGACCCCAAGTTTCCGACATATATAGATACAGCACTATCACATAATGCTAAGACTAAGCGGAATTTTAGAAAGCCCGACTTTCAAAGTGATCGACTATTCGCTTCAGAGCATGACCATCAATCCAATTCTCCAAGCTGTGACTCTTGTCCTCAAGAATGGGAGTTGCAGAGACCAACACGTGAAGACGACTATCCACATGTACATTATGGAATAATTGCCTCTGGAAACTCTGTGATGCGAGATGCAATCCGTCGCGACAAGTTGCAACAGGAAATTGGGGCTATATGTGTGGAAATGGAGGCTACTGGTATATTTCAACAGTTGCCATGCCTCGTTATCCGTGGAATCTCAAACTATGCGGATAGCCATAAACAGGATAAGTGGCATGGTTTTGCGTCTCTGTCAGCTGCTGCCTATGCCAAGGAGATCCTAGGCTATGTGCCCAAGAGCAATCTTGGTACCATGATACTTGCCTCACAGGTTATCAGTAAGTTTGATCTAATCTTTATCCAACAACACCACTTTTACTAGATTCAAAATATTAACATGTTGGTTATTATAGAAGAGCTGGATGACATCATAGTCAACAGCGCGAATCAAGTGATAGACCACAACGAAAATATACACAACCGAAATGTTGACCTTCCACTGGAAAGCGAACTATCGAAATGTCATCAAGACTTGAAAATCATTCCTTATCAGCAACATAAAGACATAAACCCAAAGGCTGTAGAAGGGACATGTCTCTGGGTTCTTCACAATCACAAGTTCGCCAGCTGGCTCAACCGCACGAGCAACGAACTCCTTTGGATCTCGGCTGATCCAGGGTGCGGGAAGTCAGTTTTGAGCAGGTTTCTCATCGACAAAAAATTGGCTATAGCTCCAACTTCCTCGGGTTCTTCACCATCTATTTGCTACTTTTTCTTTAAAGATAACGAACAACAAAATAGTCTTGCCACAGCTCTTTGCTCTATCATATACCAGCTTTTCTACCACCAACCTAGCCTACGGAAACACGCATTGACCACTTGGAGAGAGAACGGACTTAAACTTCAGAACGAAGTGATGAGCCTCTGGCAGATCCTACTTGCAGCTGTTGATGATGAAAGTTTCACTGACACATTCATTGTTATCGATGCCTTGGATGAGTGTGAACATGAAGGTCAATCTACATTGATTCATTTAGTCACTGGGTGGTTCAAGAAGACCACACTCTCCCGACGCTTACCCTGGTTGAAGATTTTGATCACTAGTCGTCCGTATTGGGATATATACGACAGTTTCCATCCCACTATCTACGACTTTCCCAACATCAAACTCTCTATGGACGAAGAGGATGATCTAATCCGCGCTGAGATCGATCTATACGCCAGATCCCGCATTAGAGAGCTCAACATATTAAAAAATCAACGTGTTAAGATCGAAGAAAAGCTCCTTTGTATGGAAAATCGTACATATCTATTGCTCAACCTTGTGATACAAGAAATCCAGTTGCTGTCCAAGAGTTTGCATTTTCAACCTAACAACATCGCTCCAGTCCCTACTACTATCAATGAAGCTTACACAAGCATCCTACAGCGGATTGGGCCGACCAATGTACATCATTCCATTCTGATGCTACAGATTGTGGTTGGTGCACGACGTCCACTGACAGTTGCCGAGATAAGAGTTGCAATGCATTTGATGCTACACGATTCTTCTTCCATTCAAGATGCTACTGCTGATAGTAGTCACGTCGAGGAATGGCTACGTGACTTATCTGGGCTTTTTGTCTATGTCAAGCAGTCTACAGTTTATCTGATACACCAAACAGCCAAGGAGTTCTTGTTAGAGACATCTCAGCTATATGGGCAACCAATTTCTTGTACTCCCTCGGAAACCGACGTCATTTTGTCCCGTATCTGCTACAAATATATCTACCTGCCAGAAGTACAAGATGTGATGAAGTCTGCCGCATACGAAGACAGTGGCACTCAAGATCTAGTATTCTGGGGATATGTCGTAGACAATTGGATTGTCCATATTTGTGGGATTCCTATCCTCTCCAACCTTCGGGATGCATATGCCAGACTATTGATTGGGGGGATTGCTGATATCGATCATGAGACTTCTCGTGGTTGGACTGCTCTTAGATGGTCTTGCTCAGGAGGTCATCTTGATATCACTAAGCTCTTGATTAACAAAGGAGCTGATGTCAATCATGAGACTTCTGATGGTTCAACTGCTCTCATTGCATCTTGCTCGCGTGGTCATTTTGATATCACTAAGCTCTTGATTGACAAAGGAGCTAATATCGATCATGCGACTTCTCGTGGTTCAACTGCTCTCAAATGTTCTTGCTCAGAAGGTCATGTTGAGATCACTAAGCTCTTGATTGAGAAAGGAGCTGATTTCAAGCATCAAAAAGCATATTTTCGTTGAGTGTAGTAACAAACTCCGTTACGGCGCCTACAATTCCTAGGGCGTATCTCGATTTTGTCAAGTGGTACAGATGGGATCTCGAGTATGTTATCCTAATCGTCAAGCTCCCACCAGCTGGTTAGGACTATTGGATAACTTCGCATTTGGGAGCTTTGGTTTATTCGCCCAATATGTATATCAGCATGTCCTTTTATCGTTAGTTTCCTTCCTATGACTCTTGTATTTTTAGTATTTTTGGGGTTGGTTTTATATCGGTTTCTTTTGGTGTTTGATACTACGTTAGTCAACCGGGTTTACATTCCATTTCTAGCATATCTTTTTATTTATATCGTTACTTTTTTGTTCACGGATATTTGTAGGATGCCAACCTTTGTTTTCTAAGAGTGACTAATATACTGTTGTCGTAATACACAGGTAATATAAAGCCTTTTAATTAAGAAGCTTTACAACCCTTGCTTACATGACAATTTACTCGAGTACTATAGATACTCTTGGATTCATGTATTTATTCGACATTTTGATGAGCTTCATGATATATCAGTCTAATTGTGTAATCTATACAAGAAAAGCTGAAAGGATCAACAAATACTTCCAAATGGGACGTATTTATGTTTTGTTTAGTCGTCAATCTGTCATAGTTTATATAATATTGCTGTAACTATACAAAGTAAAGTTCAAAGTCACATCATGTGTCGTCTATATCTTAAGGGATCATATGAAATTGTAACATTTGATTACTGGGTCACGATATGTGATGTCTTTCCAGATAGTTAAATCAATAGTTAATAAGTTTGTCTGATATCTTGGGATGGAAAATACCGGTGTGATTGTTATTTTTGTAGACTTGAAAGTCAGGGTTAATTCTAGTCATCTGAGGAAAGACCAAAATATTCGACCGGCATTCGGAAGCAAATCGAACTTGGACATCTAACATGTATATATCAGAAAGAGACTGTATGTCAAGTAAGAGTTCTCTAACCCAAAATCACATTGATCTCGAGTTTCGAATATACTGAGCATCAAATGTGCCAAAGATACAAACAGTTATCATTAAAACAGATATAGTTAGACGGCAAAGCAAGAATGTAGCACATAAGATACACCAAGAACTAAAAACAACGGGGAGACAGATGGATAATAGATGATTTGACAAAGTGATAGATATCGAGTATTTACTTCTCCTTTTATTATAGAGTTCTATAATATACGAGCTAACAAAGAAGTGCAAAAAAATATCGGATCAAAAATACACGTTGTTATGATGCAAAGGACAATTTGAGAATACTCTAGATAGTTAGTCTAATTAAATAGGAAAAAAAGCGAGTCGACATGAACCAATATAATTAATACGAGAATTAGGAATAGTGACACAAGATGAAGAAATTCAGTTTGATATGCCTAACGAGCGAATGTCGAATTTAAAAAAAATTAAACCAGGAACAAAGACATCCTTCATAAAAGTAAAAGAAACACAAGAAAAAATGTTTTATGTCAACTCTATATATCTCTTTTCTTTCATTTTGTGTGTAATTTTTTTTTGTATGCCCTGCTCATTATGCCCTCCGTTTGATCAAGAAAAGATCAAAAGTGTAAAGTATAAAATAATAAAAAATTGATAAGACAGTATGAGTAAAAAAGAAAATAATAAAAAGTAGAGACAGATCAAACGCCATCCACAGAAAAAAAACCAGAAAAAAAAACAAAGTAACAAGCAAAGTGTGTGTGTGGGAGGAGGGAAGAGCGAACAACAAAAAAAGAATATCTGGCTCAGAAAAAATCCATCCAACGAAACAAAAACCATGTATGGCAATAGAATAGATAAAAGAAAAATAATGCTAACATAAACATAGCTTAGAGCAATAGTGGAAAGATAAGTAGTAATAATAAGTAAGAAAACCCCCAAGAAATAAGATATGAAGAAAAGAATATGACAGGGAGGAAGGAAGGGAAATAGAAGAAACAACTAGCAAAACGAAGCAAGCAGTGCATGCGCCAAAAGCGTGTCTAGGTCTTATTCCATATCGTATAAAACGCATTCATCAAGTAGAAAAAAGAGTAAAAAATATGAAAGTGAGCAAAAATGTGAAAAACAAGAAAATAGAGAGAGCAAGAAAAAAAAGAGAAATATGCCAACGAAAAAAAAGGTATCGCGCGTGGTATAATCTAAATAGTAGGTAAGATAGAGTAATTCAAATAAAATCAGGGTATGAGAACGGTGAGAGTTAAAAATAAAAAAATGAAAGGGGCGATGGAGATGGAGGGAAATACCATAGAATGGAGAGATTTCAAGTGAATATTTGAAAAATGTTACGGCTAGACATCATGGGATCGTACGGGCTCTACAACGAGATACACCTACAGATGTAATCGAAGTATTTAAAACAGGAAACAAAAAAGAGGAGAGGAAAAAAGAAACCGCGTTATTTATCGTCTACTAGCAGTAGTAGCTGAAACATTAGATGTCATATCCTGGAACTTGCCACTTGCACTACGATTTGAGGCACGAGGCAGGCTACTATTTCCAGCAAGACTAGCTACACCAGCACTAACACGCTTAGCCGGACCAGATCCACCACCGACTGTACTACCGGTCCCGGTATATCCAGCATTAGAACCCCTTCTAACGGGGGCATAACTATTACCGGTGGGTTTTGACGGGCTAGTTCCAGCACCAGACGCCGAGACATCACGTGCCCGTCGCGTCGTGGCCGGAGGCTCGGGGAGAGGTCGTGATGATGAAGCAGTGTTCGTCCGCTTCATGGGAGACATCTCACGCGTGGCGACACGAGCCATCTTCTGTCCAGTGATGAATTCATGGCGAATAGCTTCTTCAGGACGCATACGACGGTCAGGATCCCAGCGGAGACAGCGGGAAATGAAGTCAATAAACGCGTCATCATCACATTTAAGAGCCTGTTGCAGAGTCTTGGAGGAGGGACGGCGACGACGGCCCTTGGAAGAGACTGTCAAGCGGGGCTTGCCCATTGAGTCGAAGAAGAGCTTCTTACGGGTACTCTTCTCAATAAGGTGCTTCTCAGGAGGACCAAACACCTCCATGATACAAGCCAGTTGCTCCTGCTCGTTCTCACCGGGGAAAATCGGCACACCGGTGAAAAGCTCAGCCAAGATACAGCCAACCGACCACATGTCGATGGGAAGGCCGTAGGTCATACCGAGAATGACTTCCGGAGACCGGTAGAAACGAGACTGGATGTAAGTGTAAATCTTCTCATTCTCGAAGCAACTGGAACCGAAATCGATAACCTTGATCTCGCTATAGAGTGGGTGGCGGATCAGGATGTTCTCGGGTTTCAAATCACAGTGAATGACACGGCGGTGCTTGAGCAGGTTGAGTGACGACAGGATTTGCTTAGTGAAACGACGAATGATACGTAGGGAGAAGCCACGGAAGTTGTTGGCCTTGATGAACTCGTACAAATTCATGTCGAGTAGTTCGGTCGAGATACAAAGATGGCCGCGGAAATAGAAGTTGTCGGTGAAATTGACCATGCTATGATGGTTGTTAGGATCCCACTCACGAAGCTTCTTGAGGATGTTGACTTCCACAATAGCTTGTTGGTGGAAACGCTTCTTATTACGAATGATCTTAATAGCTACGAGCACACCTAAGCGGTGGTCGATGCAGCGTACAACCTGACCAAAACTACCCTTGCCGAGAATATCGATAATCTCGTAACGGTAAGCAAGGTGATCACCAGTGATAATAGCATAGTCACCACGTTCATCGTCGTAGCCAAAGTTGGGCTTGTTTCCGTGCACATCTCCAAGTACTTTTTGCGCATTCTGAGTACCACAGAAGTAGATATCACTATAATCCATGATTTCGCCGTGTTCGTAACTGTTGAGTCTGGCAATGCGGATAGCATCTTGAGGGCTAACACGTTCTTTAGCGGTGGCTCTCTTACGCAGTTGGTCAAGCGTACGAGCAGCAACTTCGGTCTCCTTGCGACGCAAGCCCATCTTGCGCATCTCCTCATCAGCAACTATATCGTCCTTGTCCATCTCAGGAGCCCACAGTTCGGTAACAGGTGACTTGTTGGTGGAGTATGGAGGTGGTTGTCGAGGCTTGAGCTTTTGGATGTGACTGTTGGCATAACGATCTCCGGTTTCCGGCATAACTGGCTTCTTAGCAACACTAGCATTGGCTGCCCATTCTTGGCGATGACGCTCCGACATGCCAATTCCAATGGTGGTGAGGCTCGACACAGAGCTCTTTCTTCTCCGGGTTTCCAAGTACGTCGAGCCGCTCTTAATAGACGACGCGGGGCTCAGCTTTCCAGAAACAGAAGCGGTAGTCAGTGAGGCCGGAACACGGGGTTGTGGTACAGAGTCACGTTGGGCGGTGTGTAAGCTGCTTGTGCTCTCAATAACGCCTGGTGGTAGCGTAATGTTGCTCTTGGAAGCGCCACGCTTCCAGGAGAGACTCAACTTTCTACGCAGAGAACTCATGGATGAAGGAGTGGGAGGCTCTTGCTCCTCGGGGCTTGAAGGCGGAGGTGGTGACTTGGAGCCCTTAGTAGCCATCTTCAGAACACGGGGACCAGAAATTTTGTAGCTCTTCGAATCTCCGTTGGATGTGGATGTTGAAGTAAGGGCTTCACTAACAGTCTTCGATCTTCCGACCTGTGAAAAATTCATTTGGCCGATAGGCTTAGCGGTTGATGTAGACACAAAAGACCCGCTGTCCTTGTTTCGGAGCTTGGCAGTGCGTATTGAGTCGTCCGAGCCAACGTTCAATGACATGAGGGGGCTGTTTGCCGCACGTACGGGGTGAATAGAGCTACTGCTGCGGAAAACCGGGGTATCGATACTGTCGTCATGGTTGCGTGAAAAGAAGCTGCTCTTAGAAGCAGTCATGGGAGTCGTCGGGGTCTTGCTAGCATGTCTCTTCGGGGTCGGGCTGAGACGGCTGGGAGAGATGCCGGAGCTCATGGGCAGTTGCGCAATCTTGTTGGCAGTAGGTGTACTGAGAGGGCCAATGTGCATTGGTGGTAGGCGCAGTGGCTGTAGACTCTTTCGGGCCTGTTTCTCAGTCTCGCGCACAGTTTGGCTATGGTAAGAGCTTTTCCTGGTACCGATCTTGCTACCCACCTGTGAAGATACGGTGCCCTCCATGTTGAGTAATGAGCTACTGCCAGTAGAATTGCTCTGGAAACTATGTATACTAGATGTGTCAAAAGCCATGCTCAGCTTCTTCTTGTCCAGGAATGTAGCCTCAGCAGGTGAGTCCTTTGGTGATTCGTAAAGCTTGGGAATGGCCGGAACAGGTGGCACATCTTCGTCTACGTCATTTGAGGCATTTTGCATCTGGATATTTTGCAACGTGAGGGCTTTGGGGGCCGGTAGCCTTGACGTTGACATGGACTGTGGTATTTGAGGGACCTGGGGTATGCGTGGTGCAATGGATCCCGTGGATGTTCGAACGGTGTTGAAACTAGCGGCAGAGCCCGTAGACAAGCCAGAGCTATATGACTTGCGATGAATATCCGGAGTTGTCCGGGAAGATGAAGGGGTCCCAGTGGCTTTTCTGGGTATCATTGATGGGGAACGTGACGAAGCGCGACGTTCGGTTGGTGGTGGGGGTGGAATGTCAGATGTGAGGCCGATTGCAGTGGCGATACTAGTAGAGCTACCATTGCTTTGGGGATGGTGCATAGAAAGGCGCTTCATTCTGCGCGCATCTGTAGGGCTTATCGTTCGTGCTCCCAGACCGTGAGCCAGATTCGGACTAGGCATTCCGGGCATGACAGAGACACGCTTGTTGACAGGCGGCACTGGAGGTGTTGGGCTGGCCTTGAGTGAGGTGTGTTGTGAGCGTAAATGGAACGCTGACAGCCGAGATTTCGGATCCGGAGTAAGGGTGCTGTTGGCGAGACTCGCCTGAGTTGGCTTGCTAAATGAATGTACAGACCGGGCCTTTGACGCTCTTGAGGTCGAGAGAGTAGATCCCACGAGAGAATCATTGCCAGTACTGAAGTCACAGTCAAGTGAAGAGCGCGTGACGTCTCCCAGTCCGATAAATGATCTGCTGCCAGTCAGATCAGACGTTATACTAGGGCGGCGGGTCGACGACCGGCGGCCAAGCGGCTCCGAGTCGATTCCGGGGTTAATGGACTTCCGTGGCATCGTTGCCTTGGGCATGTTGGAATTTGATACTGGCGGGTAGTGGCTGCGGCGACGGCCGGGTGTTTGGGTCGTTGGTTGAGGAAGGTCGGAGGTAGCAGGCGAGGTCGAGGGTCTGCCAGAGGTGCTCGGACGGCGTAGAAGCGAGCCAGAACGAGAGTGGCGGCTCGCGTTGTTGATGTTGTTCTGCGGGATCACAACACGGGTTGTGGCGCCGTTTTGGGACACGTTGGATGCGAGCTGCGAGTGGTCGCCCATCTTGCTGAAGCTGCCGGATGTCAACATAGAGACGGGAGGCGACGGATTGTAGCTGGACGAAGATAAGTGGTGGCTTGAGCCGATAAGAATTCCAGCTTCGGAGGCTACTGGGCCAGATAAAGGCAGACTGAGGTTGTGGTGAGAGATGGCGCTCGCGGTGGTGTAGGGGCCAAGCTTGAACTCGCCAGAAGAAGCCTCTTCCAAGCTGCTCTGCAGATCGTCAAAGTTGACAGACGGCAGAAAGTCGAAGGGCGAGGCAGTCACGTCGTTGTTCAAATCGTCTTTCATGGAGGCGGCCGACGAGCCAGCATTCCGTCCAAACGAGAACAACGAGTGGTTGTTGGACGAGGATGCACTTAGCATTTGCACCGAGTCGAGAGTTCGAGAAGGAGGAAGGGCGGTCGAAGTCGAAACGGACGAGAGAGAAGCGTTGCTGAATCCACGGGGCCTATATTAAGCAGGACAGAAAGTTAGGGGCATGAACAAGTTAGGTTACGCCGTCTGCAGGGATATAAGAACAGCCACACCACACACCATGCAGTTTAGCAAGTAGAAGAGGCAGTCTGGAGTCTCGCACTCTAGCAGTTTGACAGTCTTACAGGCAGTCTCCGGAGCAGTAAAGATGCACATAAATGGGTTACCATGCTTCTAAACAGCAGCAAGAGAGACGGACTGGAGCCGGGACTGGAACTGGAACTGGACAGGCAGGTTGGGGAGAGGACGGTCAGGGAAGAAAAGGCGGAAAGCCAGCAGCTACCAGACCAGGAAGAGAGAAGGTTGAGTGTGCTATAGTGCACTTATAATGTACAATGTTATAATACTAACCGGCGACGCGTGGGAGAACTAGTAGCGGTTCGAGGACCAGCTAGGTGTTTTGCAGGATCCCTAAACATGGGAAAGGAATGTGTGTGCTCGCAACAGGACACAGACACATAAGAATAAAGACTGGGAGATTATGGGGGAGGCGACAGTAAAGAAGTCAAGTAAGTCTCTGTCTAGCGGTCGATACTGGCGAACGGCGAGGATGGGGCCGATTTGATATGACATGGACTGGACAGGATAGGACAGCCCAGTAAACTAGAGACGATGCTAATGCTAATAATGCTAATGCTGATGCTGATGGCGATGCTGACACTGACGGTGATCGGACTAGGCCAGGAGCTAGGCGGTTCCGAAAGAATAGTTCGTCGGTCCGCAAAGCACTGTGGAAGTGCAAAAAGTGGCTGCACAAGAAAAAGAGAAAAAAAAGAAAAGGGAAAAAGAAGAACAAGGGAAGCGATCTTCAACTACGGCGGTGATGGACAAGCCAAGCACGGACTAAACAGAACAGAGCAGCAAGCAACCTTGTGCTTTTCTTCCTATATTTTCTATTTTTTACTACTTTTCCTCGCCGACTCCAGAATCTCAGTCCTGGGCTGGGAAGCTGAGGAAAGAGAATTTCAGATGCTACCGCATGCCGAGAGGGTCGAGCAGGTGAGGACAGCGTAGAAGAGAGATAGAGTGCCGAGATGAAGATGGCGTGTGAAATATGGACAGCGTGTGCTTTGCTGTGCACTTGTGCGTTCGGCTGGTCAGACGATTATCTTGTTGGTGTTTGGTGGTAGGTGAGAGGATAGATAGACGGATGAAGGGACGATAGATGGGGTGGTGGTCAAGAGAAGGCTGACGCTAATGGCTTTCACTACTAGTTGTACTAACGTAGACAGACTAGCCTTAGAACTACAGAGCTGCAAATGTAAGCTGCAAAAACTGCAATACAATACTTAGCAAAGTTGCTAGCAATCAGCTCCGTACTGGGCGGCAAAAAAACGATGGTCTTGGTCTTGGCCCAAAACACGACTTGATACGCAGAGCTATAACAAGCACGATGTATGGTACATGTAACATATTACATAGTACAATATGTAGTATAAAAAGTGTCTAGTAGAAGGCTGAGGGCTCCTTTCTTAGCCTACTTTGTATACACTACGACTTGGCTCTTTGTTTACTTTGGCCAACTAACTGCAACTGCAGGCTTATTACCACTGCAGCCACTGAAGAGTCTGGAAAAATCCCTGCCTCTTTATTTTTGACCTGTACAGTAACATCAACGACCAATATTTGCGCTATTCGCTATTCTATCCTATCTCATCGGTGACAGGTTCGTTGGACCATAATCGAAGCCCCCTCCCAATAAAAAATAGGAAGAATAACATACGTACAGCTAAGTAAGCCACTATCTCATCTCTTAGATATGCACGGCCAGATAAGAGGCGCGATCATCTCGGCATTGAATTTGTATCAAGTGCGATATAAACCCATATGTTTCTATATCATGGTTATTATGTACTATGGTTTGTCCTGCTACTGCTATCATTTCAGTGCCTTGAGCATGCTGTGCAGTTGGCAGCCCGGCCGATCGCCAGGTACCGACTACCTCGAATCTAAACCCCCATCCCACAAAGGCAGCCCATGATGTACCACACGTGACCTAGCCCACCTAATACACGACTCTAGGGTTTCTGGCGGTACTTTTTTATTTTTTTCATTTAGTTCCCTTGAACGTTATAGCAGCGCCATAACAACAAGCGAAGTATAGGCTACTTAGCAGACACAGGCAATAGGAATAGGTCCCAGACACCGCTTCGACTCCGGCTACACGCAAGACACAACAATATTATTCGATTGATTCCGAACCGCTAAAAGGGGGCGGCGAACTACAACTAACCTATACACTCTCTTACTGTACGTCTTTGATAGTCAAACAGACAGCAAAACGAAGAAAGACACAAACATCGTATCGTGACATTTTTGCACATCAGCCGTCTCATACAAGCTATCTACAGCCATTTTTTCTTTCTTTTTTTTTCTTTCTTTTTTTCTTTGTGTTCAGACGGTGATTCTGTTGCTTAGTTACAGCGGGTAATGCTGGCTACGATCACCGTTCCATTGATCATCGTTGCTATGGAGTGAGCGACCTCTATCCAAGTGTCAAAGAACCTAGCCTCTCACCTATCTTGTAGCTGAGGCACCTCTCCTCTAATAGCTCAAATTAGCAGAAGGTCTTGTTAAGACACAGGCCTAAAGATATCGCAAGCAAAATTCCAGTGGCAGGGAGAGGGGAAATATTGGACAAGAACGAGAAAAAAAAAAGCTCAGGGGCTGGTCAAATATACTCAGACACCCGTCTTTACTAACCGCTATACAACAACGTCTAGTTAAATATAGTCTTATTGTTAAGACCCATATCCCGACCTTCTACAGCTTTTTGCGCTCCTTCTTTGCTTAAGCTTCATGTCGCCTGTTCTCGCCTGACGCTTAACGAACTAACGCCCTTTTTTTTATGCTCTATCCAGAGGCCCTTTGATCCTTTTGTGCTGGTCAGCTAGCTAGGACCAAACTCCATAACCTAGAGCTACTATCTGATAGTTCAGTTGTCTAGAGACGCAAGATCCAGGAGAACGAACGCAGGCTGAGCCGGAGGCATATTGGTCTATGTTACAACTAGATGACACTCATCTTTAGGGCATCTGCTCACTCAAGTGGTGTAGTTATAGTATATTATTATGACAGCCATTGGTGATGGTCGTCATCTTCGGTCATCTACCCGTTCGTTCAATGTGTAGATTCCGCTAGGCTAGCCTTTCTTGGATGACACTACAACTTTGGCAGATCAAGATAGCCTCTGTAAAACTCCACATTCTACAGCCCAAGCTCGTATTAAACTGAGCTCTAGTCTCAAAATGAGCACCGTCGTGATCGTGTTTGCCCTAAAGGGGAGCCGATCTAGGATACAAACATCAACAATGTACAATTGAAATGACTGAGCCCTTTTGGGCCCTTTTACCCAAGAAACGACCAATTATCGAAGTGAGACAGAAATGAATCCGAAACCTAAGAAATCAAGTAAAAGCCTCTCATTCTTCCTTTTGGGAAGATCCAATTAGCCAGTTATCAAGATGCCTTATAAACCATAGGCCAGCTAGCTAGCTAGACAACCAACGAGTCAAACGACATCCTAGGGGGACAGAGCCCAAATATTATTCTCTAGCCAGGGTCATCCAACTTACTCGTACAACAGAACCAATTTAACCAGCTGATATACAAGTAATGAAAGGCATAACTATTGCTTATTTGCTATGCTGCTAATGAAATACATATATAGCTTGCTAGTTTAGTTCGTAAGATTGGAACGATACAGCATTGAGATTAAGTCATCAGCGATTGCGCTAAAAAAGGGTTCAAGCCAGAGGCTTATGCGCAATGGCTTTGTTCATTCCCTCGACCAAATCTTCTCCCCCAGTTAATGTGTCTATAGCAACAAAATAGATATCCTAGTCTGCTTATCTTATCCTTTTTATGTGCAACAATATGTGAGATTAATATGCAATTTTACATTACAAAACTATATAGGTTTGAGTGTGTGCTTCATTACCGTTTGTCAAGTTTTAACCTCAGGCGCCTATCGAAACAAAAACAGCAGGTATACACATGGTAGGCACTGGAGTTTATTACCATTACATGGCCCTTAATTAACACTTATCTATACATATTAGAAGCAGGCAATTTGCCACGGCTCAATGGACGTTTCCTTTATGCAAAAGTCATGGGCAAGCTGGGATCTGCCATAGAAAACAATGACAAAACCTACTGAGCAAGTCTTCTCGCCGTTAGTCCCTAATATTGGCAACTTTGTTTTGATATATGGATTCATTGGACATAATAAGCATGACGCTATATAACACTCTACAGCCTGGTCATTAGCTAGAACAAATAAAGAAGGCAGTGAAGAAAACAACCCGAAAAAATCAAGATACAACATAGAAAGTTTGCGTGTGACCTCTTATCCGGTACTTTATAATGCGTCATTGGGCTTCATGATGGGCGAGAATAGGAATAGATGGTTATAGTGCTGATGACTAATAGTAAATATTGAAAAGGTAGAGTGTGACACTAGCACCAGCTCTTTCTACATAGGCTGATTTTCTTGCCACGGCTGATACTAGAGATCAGTTGATGCTTATGATACATATAATTTGTGAATCCAAGTAAGTTACTGTAGTTGTTAGAACTAAAAAATTTAAAGCCTGGATCCGAGCTCGTTTCTTTTGCCGATTCGAAATACTACTTGTCTACTTCTTGCGTTCTAAACAAGTCATAGGACACATTACCGGCCAACTCCAGATAATGGTAAAAATAACAAGCGTAGATAAAATCACAGTATCGAAATATGCCCCATACACGGTCAGTCACATTATATAATTTGTATATGATCTTACCAGCCATGGTCTAAATCACTTTGTGACTGGCACTTGACAGTTCCTCTAAAATAGCACATAAGCAGTAATCAAAGCCTATTTATTCATAGACGTTACTTTGGTGTCATTCCTTACATCGGCACCCCCTAAGATCACCGCATTGTATGGCTTACACAACTATGCAGCTACAGGATACATTTCACTTGAGGCCAGTTGGCTCTTCACCCAGGAGTAAATATACATATACTATTAAACAGCCCTTTCTCTTCAGGGTCCTATGTATAACCAGATTAAGCAAACACCATTTGACTTAATGGTACCAGTAAGGAAAACGAAGGTATGTATGTAGGTGGTGATGTGATACCATAACACATGAACATCTAGAACAGGTTTCTTGGTGATCATGATCTGCAAAGGGTAACCCCCGGACTGTCTCGTGGATATTTTATATAGTCAAGGAATAGAAGAAAGCTAACGAAGGATACACTACCTCTGGGGGTTTCAGGGTCACTTCTGACGGTTCTTTGAGTAATCCCAACTATATAGGCACAGAGGGATGTCTTGCTCTAGTTTTATGTCATCGAACATGGAACCTCGAGACGAGATTTCAACTCAACTAGCCATGATAAAAACCTAGAGAGACCGCCATGAATACACAACCTCAAAAGAGGAATAATATAGCGCGGTATTTCAAGCAAGGCCCCCAGTACAATGAGTTGACCGCCATTTTGATGGACTTTCCATAGTTGTCTAATATACGATGGCTTAGTTGGGGCTTCTTGCTGTATAAACAATCCTTCGTCCAGTAAACTGCATTTACCATCAAACCAGTTGTATTGCAAGCGGGTTTTTTTCCAACATAGAAAAGAAGAAAAGACAGGGCATCAGAGGCACGAATCTTTGAGGCTGGGATTTTTTGTTCGAGTATGAAATCCGCCAGAAAATAAATTCCGAGGCTGGAAAACCCAAAGTTGAACACTTAGGGTTAAATACACAGCTGTGGGGTAGCGCTTTTAGCCATATGCATGTGAAGGAATAGGCAAGTGTGCGTTGCCGAGCGTAGTTGTTGGCTGTCCAAAGCCTTAAAAAGCGTTAACAAGCTGCTTGAACAACGCATAGCTACAGAAGCTCGTCATAGAAAAAGGGAAGCCATTATCACGGAAGAAAGGCAGAAAATACGGATATAATAATCAGTCTTTTTCCGCAGAACAGGAACAAAGACCAAGATCATTCGATGACGCTTTGTTGAACTATAGTGACTAGCCAAGAAACAGTTGCTGCCAGCTGGCAGATGGTCATTTGACCCAACCCTTTCCGTATTTGACCCAAACCCCAATTTCTAAGCCGAGAGCAACGTCGTGCAACCTGCAAGCATTGAATTCATGGCATCGGTCGTTTATACAAGTATCTATCCGTTATCATCAATCCTTTTGTTACATGCTATAATACACTTGGTATCTTTTATTCTCACACGAGTGTCTTTGTTGTGTGTATCGTTAGGCTTGTATACCTTGGTGTCTTCACATGATCGTGAGCCGTTCTTAGCGTGGAGTATATCTCTATGCAACGGCGTTTCTACCACAACTAATATTAGTAGTAATACTACCTTATCACAGCGCATATTGATACTATCAGTTGCTGCTTACACGTGTAACCAGTGGCTGATTCTGAAGCGGCTGTATAGAGCCTAACGCTAGCTGGCCAAGTGCTGAAGATAGCCCACAATTCGCCTCACATTTGACCTTCTTGCATCTATATCTGCTTGCTGTATTTAGTTGCTTATATGCATGAAGGCATAACCTTGGGATCCGCGGCAAGCCATACTAGAACACATCTCCTTGCATATACATACGTCTTGCGGCAACAGAGGCTAGACCCTATATTCACTTTTCGCTTTTACAACTATATGCACGGCTAAGAGACAACTCAATTTGCAGCGAAGCGAGAAATTCTTATAGGCCGATGGACGACTTCACAGCGGATCGTTCTGTCAGCCGCGGCGTATCGCCTGAACGGCCATCTGACACCATTAACAGTGGGTATATCCAGGAAACCTACGACGATTCCAGTCCTCAGCACCACCAGAAATGCTCACATAGCCACCGGATTACCTCTAGTACAGACTTGAACGATAGTCACCACCGAGACGACAAGCAACGGAGCACAAATGTCGATGATGTTCCACTGAATGCAAGCCAACAACCAGCCAAGGAAAATAGTACCACCACTAGCCCTGCGCAGGGTGGAATCAGACAACGAATGGCGTCAATTCGTGACAAAGCCTCACTGCAGGACCGTCTGCTTGAGAAGTGAGTTTCATTCTGATACTGTCCCGAGTTACTGTACCACAAAGCACAAGCACATGTGAAAAATGGAAACACAAGTAATCACCACTCTCTGTTCCGTATATACAGAGAGAGAATGTATGAACTTGCTTTCAAACATGTCCTTCACTCTATCTACATACAGTCATCAAGGCCCGTTGTTTATTATAACATGAAAGATGCGGGACAAGAAACGCAAACACCGCAGTTCTCGTGAATTTGTCGCTGACCTCAAGTCTTTCTCTATCAAAAGAGTACTATCCCAAATCGTCCCCGAAGATGAACATGCCGCCGCTAGCCGGCCCGCCATGCAGGGCACAGGCATGGAGTTCTACGAGAACCGGCCCAACTTCAACATAACGACCATGTCAAACAACTTCCGGCGCTTCAACGCTCGCATCGGCGTCGTATTCAAGTTCCAAGAACAAGTTGTGCGCATAATCACCTGGCAGCGATACTCCCACACACTGTCCGTGCTCGCAGTCTACAGCTTCGTCTGTCTCGACCCGCACCTCTTGCCCATTCTCCCGCTTGCCGGCCTCCTTCTTGGCGTCTTTATACCGTCCTTTTTGGCGCGCCATCCCGCGCCTCCACAGGGTCCTGAATCGCTCATCTACTCGCCGCGTGGCCCGCCGCTGGCACCTGCACGTACCGTAAAGCCTGCGAAAGAACTTAGTAGGGACTTTTTCCAGAACATGCGCGACTTGCAGAATTGCATGGATGATTTTTGCGTCGGTCATGATCAGGTCGTAGCTACTATCGTGCCCATGACGAATTTTAGCGACGAGGCTTGCTCGTCGGCTGTATTTGTTTTCATGTTCGTCGCCAGCGTGTTGATGTCTATATCGGCGCATTTACTGCCGTGGCGCATGCTCTTCCTGATCGGCGGCTGGGTCGTCATCGGTACTAATCATCCAGTCATTGCACACATGTTAGAAGCCACGCACCGCGAACATGTCGAGCCACAAGAAGCGCTAGCTAAGCGATGGCTAGACACATGGATTCAACGAGATATTCTCCTCGACAGCGCACCGGAGACCCGCGAGGTCGAAGTCTTCGAACTACAGCGTATGGATCCGATGGCTGGTGAATGGGAGCCGTGGCTGTTCTCACCATCACCATACGACCCGCTATCCCAGCCGCGTATCAACCAGGAGCGACCACGTGGAACACGCTTCTTCGAGGATGTTTTGCCGCCAGACGGCTGGGAGTGGAGCGAGAAGAAATGGGTGTTGGATCTATGGAGTCGTGAGTGGGTAGAAGACCGTATCATTACAGGCGTGGAAGTCGAGACGGAAGGCGAACGGTGGGTGTACGATATGCACAACGAGACTGATCATGGCGGTAGAAGCATGTTGCACGACGATGCGTCGATTGAGTCGTCATCGCTGCCGTCTTCAGATGGGCACGCAGATGCTATCGGCAAACCATATAAGAATCCGTACCAGTCATGGGAAGAAGGAGACGGTGTTGGCAGACGAGGAGAGTGGCGGCGGAGACGTTGGGTTAGGGTTGTGAAACGTCAGCAGGTTGAAGACGAGCTTTAAAGAGACGATCTAGGCATGAGCAGAATGTCGACAGGCTTGATTATTCCATCTATCTTACGGAGGAAACACAGTACACAATATCAAATGGGAAGAATTCAGGCATAATATTATATTGAGAAGCCATGTAGCAAGTAGTACAAGTAAGTAAATGAGGTACTCAGTAGAAGAAGAAGAAGAAGTAGTAATAATATGATTATCAAATTTCTTTATAAACGTCATGAAACATCGGCAAGTATAGTTTGGTATTAGCTTAAAAAACAGAGCATTTGAAAAGATAGTCCGTCCCTGAACATATCGGGAGAAACAAACAAAACGAATGCTCTGTATCAAATGAGGTGAAATCAAGGCGCAAAAAGAATCCGTGAAATATGATAGAAAAACCCAACGCCACATGTAGAGGAATAACTTGTCCTGCTGATACGAAAAAAGAAAAAAAGGACAAAACATAAGATGGAAAACAATGAAGAAAAAAAAGCAATACCAATACCGATCTAGAATACCGATGTTCTATCCTGTACGAAGAACATTTTATATAAAGAAGATGATTCAAGTATGTGCCAAGCATATGTATGGTCGATTATATACTCCGGCCTATGCCGTATCAGACCAAAGAAAAACGAGCCAAGAACTTCCTCTCACCCCATCCCATCTATGGCAACTGAGTAGGGGCAGATACAGAATCCAGAGCCGCAATGGGGAAAGATGCAGGTATCGGAACCTGCGTAGTTGACGAGGCAGACGAGGATTCCTCGGGAAGAACCATCTTATCCAGGATAGCCATGATGAGAGCCGTCTTGCCACGGCCGTAATCAATGTCATGGGCAACCTTACGGGCACGCTCGATAAGCACGTTGACGACTTTTCGCGTATAGGCAAAGCTGCCCATGCTTTCCATGTAAGCAACCGCATAGCGTTTGACATCGACGTCTGTAGTTTTCTGACGCAGGATGTTGATAAGGCGTGTGTTGGATTCGTCCTTTCTGATCGCATGGATGACGGGGAACGAGAACTTTCCTTCTGTCAAGTCTTCACAGAGACCCTTGTTGTCGGAGTACTCGGGAGACGACAGGTTCAGGTAATCATCGCGGATCTGGAAAATGAGGCCGACCAGGTTGACAAGCGGCACACAGTCGACGAGAGAGCGAGATTCGGCCTGCATCAACTTGATGCCCAGACGGAAGAGACCGCCGGTCTTGTTACTAACCATCTCGAGATAGTCCTCCTCCGAGGGGCACTTGAGGTTATCACGCCAGAACAAGTCCATGCCCTGGCCACGGTGCAGGTGCAGCAGCTCATCAGCAAAGATGGTGATGGTGTTTGGGCTACGGAGCTTCTGCACTTCCTGCAGAGCACAGAAGTAGATGTAATTGGACGAGTTGATGGTCTGGGGGATGCCAAAGATGTTGTGGGCCACGGGCAGACCACGACGCAGCGAGGACGAGTCTTCGACGTCATCAATCAGCAGTGAAGCTGTGTGCAGCATACCAACGACCTTGGTGACGATGGCCAGGCTATCTCCGGGCACCTCTAGCCACACATCGAAGGCATTGATCAGCTGGGCACGGAAGTCCTTTCCGGGGTGTTCATACAGGTACTGGAAGGGCCCGGCCACGATGTTCTCCTTGTTGCTATTCCACAGCCTCCGGCCGACGAAGTCGAGGTCCTCGGAGGCATAGCGGTTAGGGTCGTCGTGAGACATGGCAACAGGAGTAGCTGAAGATTGCGGAACCTGGCGAGAATGCGAGCGCGAATGTGAAGTGTACGAATGAGATCGAGAGTGTGAGTACGAGTAGGACAGAGATTGTGAGCGGGAGCGGACGCGGGCGCCTCCAGAAGTCGATGCAGCAAGGCCTGAGAGCGACGATTCGGATGACGGCGAGGACGAGGATGGACTGGCAGCTTCGGGGACTTGGGCCAGTTTATATGCTACTGCAGACGAGGACGGCACGATGCCTAGCGCTGGCTGGCCAGTCGACGATGTTCGCGGCGGGATATAGGCAGGCGGCGCAGGCGTGTTCGGCGATGTCGAGCCAAAAGTTGCGATAGAGCCGATGGTCGAGGCGGTTGAGGGGGCCGACGGCAGATTATTCATTGGCTGGATTGCAGACGATGTTTGGCCGTGGCGATGGCTCTGGAAGTTGTGGTGCGTTGGCGCATGTGACATCTTGTCCTTGTCTCTGGACAGCCGCTTGTACCATTGCATGATGGGCCAGCGAAATCCGAATAGCGCTGGATTTGCAGTTGTCGTTGGTGGTTGCACGCTATTAATTAGTGGGGGTTTGCGTCTTGGTACGCCGTTTTAGCGCCGTCTAGCTGCAGATAGCCTGTATCTTGTGGCCTAGCTTCCCTGTTTTTTTTTTCTGCTAATGACGTCTAATTGCAGAGCTAGCTTAAGCCAAAACTTTGGGCTCTATAACGCTAAGCTTTCCCAACTGTGATCCGTAGGGGGAATAAGGCTTACACTAGAGTCGATGGAGAGTTATGAATAAAGTTTGACAGCCAAGACGATCGTAGGTGGTCAGAACAACCTTTTTTATTCTTTTTAAAGAAGAAATAAAATATTCAGATCAGACTGCAGTCGGCAAAAGAGGGGGGGTTCAAACTCCAAGAATGAAACGAAACGAGATGCAAGGCAAGGCCCAGGCTTTGCTCCTTCTGTGTATCTTCCTAAGCGTTGCAGATGAGCTACAACTATCAACGACAACGACAGTGGCTGGTTTCGTCGATAAGAGACCAAAACTACGCTGTCTGCCTCTATATCACGACTAACAGTCAGAAGTGAGACACACGGTGTCTTGAGGCGGGTCAGTTGGTTGATTGGTCTATTTCAGGCTCCAACCGATTTGGAGATGAAGACAGGAAGATGGTGTTAACCACAGACGAAGCGAGGGGGATGATATATCGTCTATATGGCGAACGTAGCTCAACAAAACCCGATGTACGGATGCTCGGATAATCAAGCAGGAGAATATATAGGCAGGAAAGAAGAAGAAATCAAAAAAGGAGACGGGTCTTCAGGCGTTTGTTGCCAGCATGTGACGAGACAGGCGGCACCGTTTTGAGGCTTACGATGAGTTTCGGTTCCTTGTCACAGAATTAGAGAGAGAAGCTCGCTGTAAGTGGAGGCGGTTGACTTTGTTGGTTTTCCGTTTGTTCGTAAAAGAGATGGAAGATGGAAAGGAAATTATTAAAAATTAAGTAGATAGTAATGTAGATAGTCTACGGAACAGCCGATGTCCATTCAGATATGCAATGAATAAAAACACTCTAATCACAGCACACTTGCGATGAACAGCAACAACCAAAGACGAGATAGTTCTTGAACAGTCTAGAGGAAGAAAAGAAGAAGAACAAGACGAAGAACCAGATTCTTCGCCCACACGAGCGCTGCTGTTGCTTTTGATTGATTGGCCTTGAGCCTTGAAGCAAGCAAGGGAAGAGAAAAAAAAGGTTGGTAATCCAAGGCACAATGCTTCTCTTGAGCTTGTTGAGCTAATATCCAGCCAGAAAGTGACCGTGAACAAGCAAGATGTCAAAGGGACCCTAGCCCCCGAGAGATAAACCACGGAAGATGGAGGAGATAAAATAAAATAACTACACCGTTAAATAGTAATGTTGTTTGCTTGTGAGCTCTTGAGGCCTGTCATTCGGCTGGTTAATTAGTTCCTGGCCTCTCTGATTTATAAGAATTTATTCATACTTGGTTCTTCTGTCCCCTTCCTTTTTATTTTTATTTTTTAAATCGCCATCATCCATTCATGTATCCTTGCTTGGCCTAGTTCAGACTACATCGTGTTGTGTCTTGGTCTGCTGTTAATCTCGTACGTCCGTCTCTCCCTATCATGTACGGGGGGGGGTCAAGGGAAACATAAGAGAAAAAGAAAGAAGAAAAAAAGGAAGAGGGACTCTATCTCCAAACCAAGATATTACAGGGCATATCTACAAAGTTTCCTACTTTGTTATTCATGCAACTCTCTTGCAGCATCTTCGAGCCTTTCCGTATCAACATGATGGCTTGTCGTCATGAAGAAGTCACACGCTATATATGAGTACCGAGTTTAGAGAGTGTCTTATGAACTGTTCTTATGAAACTCGTCTTATGAACGGGGAACCCAATCCCTATAGACAAGAAGAGATATAGTGCTATCCAGGAGTAGTAAGATGGCTTTCTTTTCTTGGGGAACCCAGCACGGGAACTTGCAATTGTAGTTGTAGTAGCAACCGCACATATTAACCAGAGCTCGAGCCTTGTAAACGCTGGCTATATCGGAGGGTTATAAGAGTAAGCGGTAATTGAAAAGCTCAATGACACCACGGTCCAACAACATTCTATTAGTTCAATGAAAAAAAAAGTAATTATTAATTTTTTTAAAAAGGGCTTTTTTTGTGAGTAGGTAACATCGAGCGTCAAGGCCTCTTCTACCCCCAGAGCTGGAAAGCTTTCTACCATGTTGGATTATCATGTTTTTCTCTTTGTCTTTTCCAGCTGACTTTCGTCTGCTCGCTTTCATCAGACCAAAAATTAAAAATTAAAAATAATTAAAAAGAACCCCCGTTCTCCTTAGTCGAACCGGACCAGCCAGCCAGGACCACCCCCTGAAGTCAAGCTGTCTTTGGGCCTTCTTGTGCCCTCTTATGCCCTGCGTGGGATAACGTAGACTCGACAGGGCATTAATCTGTTAATCTTGCATATTCCCCATCGTGGAAATCACCGGCCCGCTTTAGGCTGTCTTTGGACTGATCATCGAGCTTTTGGTGTCGTCCATTGTTGGTGGTTAGCCTAGTTATAGAGCCAAAGCTGAACAAAGTTGGCGCTCGGCCCTGTTAGCGCCCTTGGAAACAGATTGATGGGTCCGAAGGATAATTTTCATGAGCTACTGGGTTATTTTATTACGGAATCAAAGTAACGAGACGCTGGGCAAAGCTTGATATGATCAAGTCATCATGATTTATGAAAGCGCCATATATGAGTTCGAACTCGGGCAAAATTCGCACTTGTAGTTGTACATATAAAGAGCAACCCTAGCTATGTGTATAACCCTATCTACGCACTGTTGCCATGTCGCTGTTCTTTATCAAAGTGTGTATAGACAACAAACAGCAATAAAGCGGTAAATCACTTAACTAAACCAACCACGTCAAGCTAGCTCGCTTGTAGTTGCCCCTGGCCTTGTTTAATAAGTGACCAATAAACGCTGTGCCGACGAAACAAAACAATTGGCCCTGGCTAAGCCTAGTGACATGATTTCTGTCTTCTTTTCTGTTCTCCTGGTATCATTTCTCCCACCATAAACAACTGACTGTCTTCAATCAATTATTCGGACGCACTGAACTCTTCTATCCTTGTGCTACGATAATAGTTTGGTTCACATCCGAACATCCCGTCCATTGTGTCTAGCGCATATTCTCTCTCCATCGACGGCTTTTGCTGTTGCAACTATCCTGTCCTCTATTGTGACAGTGCTATATGCGTTGTATGCCGACTTGGCCTAGACACTCGCCCTTCGGCCAATCACCAGCTTGTTTGTCTTTGGCTGCGACTTTGTTGTGTCGTCTGAGATGCTAGTGAGAGACTGTTAGCCTGACAATATTGTTTCTCGGTCTCCCTTGGAATCCGCAATATCTTCTATCTGTATCCCACGACTCATCCTTTATTCTGTTTGCCGGCCGCCTCTTTCACGGCAGTGTTTGTTTACTTTTGATTATTGTTTTGTCTTCTCGCCTGTCTCTTTGATTCATTCTATCTTGCCCTCTTCATTAGCCAACCAACCAACCACTAGTCATGGAAGCTCTTCTCTCGCTGGCTTTTGACAATCTGTCGTCCTACGACGGACCCAAGGTGCGCAAGGGTCTGCGCCAAGTTGAGGGTCTGTTGGCGCAGATATGTCTATCACGGCAATCTTCGGCTTCGTCACCTACTGGCGACCCGCCATCGGCTGCCACGCAAATCCCGGGCCATAGCCGACGCTCGTCAACGGCAACTACAGATAGCAGTGGCTCGGCACCATCACAGCAACAACAACAGCAGCAACTCCAGAACAAGGGCTTGGTTGATATCGGCGACGACCCGGCCTTTCAACAGTTTTTTAAGTTGCAGGAAGGCTTTGAGTGGAACGTAGCCCTGCGTCTGATCAACACCCTAGACCGTTTGATGGGGAAGGGCGATGATGGCCAGAATGACCTGCTGATCTTGAGCTCGCTGGACCTCATACAAGGTGTCTTACTCCTCCACCCGCCTAGCAAAACGTTGTTTTCTCGCGAGCAGCACATGAACGTGAGTGGCCAACAGTCCGTTTGGGACTGAAACATGCATATGCGATATACGTGGCAAAGTACCGGTTTTCTAATGCTTGCCATATAGCTTCTTTTGGATCTTCTTGAGCCTGTGAATTGCCCCGCCATCCAGTCTGCCACCCTGCTGACCTTGGTCGTGGCTTTGATCGATATGCCCACCAACACCCGCACATTCGAGGCTCTTGATGGCCTTCTGACCGTCACATCTCTGTTCAAGTCACGATCCACTTCCCGAGAGGTCAAGTTGAAGCTGGTGGAGTTTCTTTACTTTTACCTTATGCCTGAGAACCCGGCTAACGGGCGAGCTGTGCGTGGCCCAGGTTCATTGCAAGCTGCCGGTCAGCCTAATACCGGCAAGTCTCCTGCAGCCGGCCCATCTTCGGCTAGCTCGGCCGGGTCAGATTCGACGCTCCTGGAAGAGGACGCGCAGATCTTGACGACGATGGAGAAACAAGAAATGCTTGCGCTGTATCTTAGTAACGTCGACGACCTCGTTAAGGACCTGAGGGTCTGCACGCCCTTTGGCGGTGTGTGCTGATGATGGTAATGCATACCGTCTGTAGGAACATCGGTTTTCTCTCTTTTCTTTCTTATTCTGTACCAGCCATAGAGGCGTTTTGGGATTATCCAGACGTAGTTGTATTTAATGCGAAATGAAAAAAAATAGATTCTAGGCTTCTGATATATAGCCTGCTAATAAAGTATGTACTCATATGTAGGTAGCTACGAAATATTGCATATTACTTACAGGAATGTACATGTCACGTTGTATCTTGCGACACCAGTTGTTTCTAGTTATGAAAGCCTGACTGACCAAAATCATACATGCCACCGTCATAGTTGCAGCGATCAACGGGGAATTGTATGTAGCAAAATCCCGGGCGCCGAAAATAGACTTGCACTGCAGGATATCTCGCCACAGAAGACCAGCTAGTGAGGCACTGAAGGCGATACTAAAGACGCCAAAGTTGAGACTGATGGCTAGAATGTAGATTGAGGCCCAGAAAGTACGATCAGAGATGGTGTCTTTAGAGTCAGCATGGATGGATTGCCAGGACTGCAAGATACGACAGGAAGATGGCGGTGCCGATATTGGTGCCGGCGAACTAATATGGAGTAAGTTGTTAGCAATGTGCATATATATAAGGAACATCAAGAAACAACAGCATAAAGATATATATAGCAAGCTTCGTTTCATCTACATTGCATAGAAGAACAGAAACAAGTCCCATTCCGAACACGGCACCTACAGTTCCCAGCTCACCCAATGATCTCAGCCGTGTGCAAAGATAGGAACCCATACCTTGAGTCACGAGGGCTTGAACCAGCACAAACATGGAGAAGGCAAAGGGAATCAGATACAGCGGGGAGATGGGCCAGCACGAATGTAGCGGTGGGAAAGGTCTCGCGCAACCAATTGCCAGACAGAGATAGTTGGCGAGACGAGAGTTCGAGGAGGCGGCGTAGAGTTGGCAATCGTCGGCTGTCCTTTATCTATAGGATTAGATAGAGTTTGAGGCAACATTCTGAAGTGATGAGAGCATTTTTTTTTTCACCGTTGGTCAAGTTTAGAACAACATTGTGAGATTCTCGGGCTAGACGTCGTGATTCTTCTCGGTGTAACCACCCATTACTGAGATCCCGGATACGCATGACGACAGCGGCTGGTAACGTGACCCAAAACACAGGCGTTTACGGGTTCTGCGGTGCCTGTACACGCAAAGTCTCGGGTAGTTCGTGTATGGAAATGCTGGCCGGGACCAGCCGTGTGTCTCGAAACACGCCAAATAACAAGATCGGGAAGAGGATCAACACGGTTGACTACGATGGGCACGGTCGTGTTGACGGTATAGTCGATGAAGCGGATCTGGAAGGCGCAAGCTAACACTAGATTGGTCGGATTGGACGACACCAGCACGGCTGAGACGACGTTGGCCACGGAAAACTGCGCAAGGATCCAAGCACGCCGGCGCAGAGATATCGCTAGCTGCCTGGGTAAGATACACCAGAAATGGCGTGCCTGACAGAATGACGGGGTCGTTACCGATGAAGCTACCCGCCGTGGCAAAGAAGAGATAGAGCAGAAGATACAGCCTTGGTCCACTTCGACCGCCCCATGTAAGCATGCGACAGGTGGCACAGCGAATCAGAGACCCGAAGTGTCGAGTGATAGGGCTATGTAAGCTAATGTGATGAAGAAGACCGTGATGTCGATGCGCGAGATGTGGTCGGCGCCGATTGTGCCGCCGCGGACTTCGGCTTGGCCAATGGCGGATGTAGCTAGCAAGGAAAGATCGGAGATGAGCGGTGGTGACGAGGTTGGTGGGCATGGCAAGGCGTACAAAACGTGACGGGACGTGGCTATTACTAGTGCCATCACTGTTGCTGGTGTCACGATAAGGCGGAGGCGGGATGATACGAAGCGTGACGAAAACATGGCGACCAATATTCCATAGTTTAGCTGGTATGGAAATCGGGATGGAGCTGTGATTAGTAGTTTGATACTTGCAGAAGATAGGGTTATCAAGAAACTTGCTGGTTGCAACAAAGACGATCAAAGTCGCGATCGACCGCCATTCTGATATCGAAGCACAGGATTCTGCCATTGTATCTGCAGTAAGACTCAGGTGAGGCCACCAAGCTTCAAGTTTATAAACTTGTACGCCGTCAAACCGAGCTCCTGAACTTATATCAAACTTTCCAAGCTTATAGATCGGACTAAGTGAGCACAGATTTTTATCTCCGCACCATTCTATCTTTTTCTCTTTTTGTACCACGTCAATTGAGCCAGAAAAAGGAAAGAACCTCTAATTCATCACTATCTCATGACGTCAGGGAAACAATCACGGCTTGTTGCATAGCTTATCATCGCCAATCATCGTTAATCAACTCTTGGCAGCTTCTAGCTTCGTTTGGTTTGAAAGTTCTCGTGTAGGAACGTCTAAATTTCACTGGATATATGGCTGGAAGGGGGAAGAGACAAAAGCATAATCAGGGACTATACATAGGGTTATCCTTCGTGTCAGCATAAGACAGGTTTCTGACATAGCAGTTTGATTTCGCGATATAAGATCCTTTAGCTTTCTTCGTATTCCATTTGGAGTCTAATGTCACACAAGAAAGTTGGGCCGAATCGATTTCTTGATAAATAATGGATTGGTGGCGGGAATTTGGCATCTCCATCGTAGGGTTATGGTGAATAGTTCGATAGTAAGATGAAAGAAAGCTACACGAGCATGGAAATAGAAAACCTCGTATTTAAAAGAGATCGATTAGATGGCAAATCGCTTTCCTTCTGGATTTCGTTGCATTTGAAATAAGTAGTCAGAGATGTGGGCAAGAAAACGAGAGACGCAAAACGCCCGATATGCATTGGAAAGTCAACATGAGTTACTTTCGACAGATATGGAATGTTGAGTAAGATTGGATACCTCGTAGAGTTTTAGAGAGATTTAGAGAGACAGTTTGGACTCAGAAAACTAGAAATATGCGCTACTCCCGCTAAAGATGATGCTAGATTACGACTTGTACCATCATCATCATTACTATAACAGTCGAATTCTCTTTCAATAGATATATATATACAACCATGGAATCTGTTTCCTCTCTTCTTTTAGCCTTCACTGGCCTTACCATGGCTCAGGTCGGCCCTTCCGAGAACGACTGGATCTTCCGATTCATCGGTGGCAACGAAGTCACCAACGGAACCGGTCTACGGGCGAACACCACCGTTGGCAATGTCTGGTACATGCTCGCCGTGCCGGGACCATGGAACGTCAACGACCACTGGGACCGAACCGCTGCCAGCCCCAACCTCAACAACGGCAGCGTCGACCCGACGACCCTCATCAGTATCGCCACGAACCCTAATCCCGGTCCGGCAACCATATACAATGCCATAGCGCCGTATGAAGGCCATGCGGACATCAAGACTATCATCACCTTTGCTGATCCGTCGGCGGAAGGCGGCGAGTGGACGCAGTGGCGCGTCGTGCGTGATGCAGAGACGGGAAAGAACTTGCTGCGCTATCATGATGAGCTGGACGCCTGGCGTTGGATTGCACGCAAGGTTGTGACGCAGCAAGGAACCGAGGCCTGGGTCCCGCTGTGGGTGAAGCCGACAGCAGATGATATGGACGTGCTGAGTACGTGGGAATATGTCTTAGTGGATTTGGAACTGGCGGTTGGCCCCCCTACCTATGGTAGTGCCGTGGACCGGTAAAGTGAGGGACAAGGTTCAAGTATAAGATATCCATTCACCTTGTTTCCAGTCTCTGCTGCTCCATACTTTTTAAATGCAGGTTCTTGTCTATGTATCTTACTCTTTGCTACTTCTTGGTCTTGGACTTGGCTTTTTCGTTTTTTTTGCTTCTTTTTTAAATTCCTAGCTGCACTAGAATAAGCCCTTCTACATTATTTACTGTTTCTACCACTCTACAGTTTGTCAAAATAGACATGCAACTAGACGATAGACAAGATTATAATGCACATGTACCTAAGTATTTGAAAGACAATTACGAAGACCAATAGTCTGGAAAATATAATTCGAGTCTTTCAAAAACGACAGTAGGTGCTTTTCATTGGAATATATTTTCTCTTCTTGACTGTGCCAACTGTAAACTGAAAAGGTTTAATGTAAGGATTATACAAATGTTGTGGCTTGAGTGAATTACGGTACATTTTTCCATGTTTAATTTGGTTTTCCTTGGGGCTTCACATTCCCTTTTGCCTTTGCTTAGTATGTCGTGACTTCTGGCTGCGGCCCGCTTCGCGGAATAAGCGTAGCCATCTTGTGTGTCCTTTAGAGCTCTCACCCGAGGGCAGAAGGGTGAGTTCACCATTTGACTTGGAGACCTTCACACTACGTGAAAGCGCTAAAGGGCACATGTCAATAAGATGTGGCATATCATTAGATAGTAATAGCTCATGTCGGACGTCTTCAATTGTATATTGATGTCATGCATTGTGGCATAGTTAGCAATAGTTGAAAAATAAATCTCAGTCACAATAGCAAATATAGCGAACTCATGATTTACATATTGTAGAAACTTTAGGGGAGTAAATGGTTGTATAGACTAACTCCATAGAAAAGAATGTATTCGGCACCCTTGACGAATATAGCTATTGTCGACTTGAGGTTTCTGTGCTAATCATTTAGAATCATTTGTACCTAGAAGCTGAAATACTACTTGGCTCATGAAGAACATATCAACAAAGTACTAGATACAGTACACTATAATGCTGATAAGAAAAAGGCTTGTGGCCTGTCGGCATGGTTTTGACATTTTGCTACTTTATTTATAGAAACTATGTCCAATATTTGGCTAATGATATTTTACATCTGGATTATGATTAGGGTATCAATAAGAGTAGTGGTAAGAGATATTCTCTCGTTCTCTAAGAAGCCTTTGGAGTCACATCGTCATGCCTATTCTCCTGGTCACTTTCGACTGTCTGGCTTAAGCTAGAAGATACTTCGGCCACGGCTAGAGTTTGATTGTCCGTCACAGGTTTAGCTTTCGCAATTGGTCCTGCTACTACTGCATCGTCCGTAGTCTCTGGTACATCCGGGCTTGCTGAACTATGACTCGGCTTCGTGATGATTTCCTCCATGTGGATTGGATCTGAACCGTAGAGTTCAAATCGATGTTCTGCTGTTTCTGGCACCTCGGCTAGTGCTAGGTTTACCGGAGTTCTTCCAGAAGCCATCGAGTCACTACGTGGACGATACGCAAACGAGTCGATTTCTACAGGCGGCACGATATCATTTGGCCCCTGTGGCTGCTCTGATACGCCACGTAGATTAATGGGCCGAACCAAGCCAACTCCAGAATTCGGCCCAGTATCGGCGAACGGGCCAATACCGGCGTTTGGACCGGTATATAGCAAGCTTTGTCCCCTGCGGCGTGTCTTGCGCTTCTTCCATATGACAAAGGCGACGAAGCCGAGCAGGGCAACGCCCGCAATGACACCGATAGCAATGCCGGCCTTGGCGCCTGCTCCAAGTCTCGTGGTTCCGGAGCCGGAGGAATACGATGCTGTCGGCTGGGCGCAGGTGACGTCACCGTCGCTTTCTGTAGTACAGACAGCGCTCTGATCGCAGCAGCCGTCGGCGCCGTTGGCACACACTTTCTGGCCAGCAGGACAATCGGTAGATGACGCAGCCGTAGATGTCGATGTAGCTGAAAGATTAGGGGGCGGGACACAGCCGGTGGCACCGTCGCAACTATAGCCGTAAGCGCAGCAGCCTTGCTGGACAGAAGACGAGGCAGCGCCGGTTACGGCGGGACATAGAAAAGAACCGGTCGCACACTTGCGTGTACAACAGGCAGAAGAGGATTCCGTCGTGCCAGAGAGAGTGGATGTGACTTCACAGAGATAGCCAGTGTTCTTACAGATATCAGCGATACATGCAGCGTCTGTTGCACAGCAACCTATGGCCGAGTTTGTGCTGACAAAGCAATACGAAGAGGCGCCGCAGCAGGCACCAGATTGGTTGATTTCGCCGCCTGTTATGTTGAAAGAAAATGGGTCAGAGAGAGAGAAAGAGGAAAGCAAAAGATGACATACAGTTATGTTTGCCAGCCGGACAAACGTCCGTGGCACGTCGTTGAAGAGCTTCAAAGTCGTCTTCAATAATCATGGCACCAAAGCCATAGCGGCCCACTATCTGGGCAGCACAAACGGTCGACGGAAAGCGTAGGGCCCACGCGAGAGCCGCATAAAAGGCGGTTGTCTTTGTTTGTCGAGACGACAACATGGCGGCGTGAGACTAGAGCTCAGAAAGCCCAAAGATCTGGCCAAGAGAAAACGAAAGAAAAAAAGGAAAAAATAACGGCCACCAAGGATATTGGTGTGTTGGAAGGAAAAAATAAAAGATAGTCATCTTTTCCCCCCTCGCTTCAAATCGACAAAGAGACGACAAGGAAACCAAATATGGCACAGTGGGATGGAGACACACAAAACAACAAGTACGAACATATGTACAAAATGCGCAAGTGAATGGAGTTAGTCTGATCTCTCTTTGTTCGCTTCGGCTGACATACATATCTGGATGACCATAGACTGTAACTCTATAATATGCCATATACGTGCTTAGCTTCGTACTTTTGAGCGTACTTGCTTTGCTATAAGATTGCTTCTAGCATGGCCATCGGGCTAATCTCACCTCAATCTAGCGTTACTAGAATAAAACCTAAGAAATCATGTCATTGTAGGTGGCGTATCTTGCATGGGCCAAAATATGAGTTGTTCTTGAAAATTGAAAGCAAATCACAGGAAAAAAAGTCTCCGACGTTGGATTTCAAATATGGCGACTAGTTCTATTTCGCTTAGCCTGATCAAAAAGAGACCAAAAACAAACAGGCTTGGTTGCACTAAGAAAGCCTTTGGGTTATTACCCGTTCAATTTAGGGATCGAGTCCGCTTTTCAGCGGAATTAATGGTTGAGAAAAAAGACTAGTGTCCCATATTTATGCGTGGTTTGGTTACATATATAACTACAATCGGCTGAACTTTATATACTCAACGATCAACTATATCTTATATTCACTTATACACTTATACTTCAACTAAGACTACACATTGTATGTTTTATTTCCGCCTATAGCAACTACTAGGCTTACTCTTTGGCCACACCGCGCTCGGCACAGAACTTGGCAACCTCCTTCTTCAGCGTATCGTTCTGTCGCACCACCTTGTCCATGATATCAGTCGCCTTCTCGCCCAGTGCCCATGGGCCCTCGGCACCGTGGACCGCCACATAGACAGCCTCCATCTCGTCCATGACAGCCTGCAGCTGGTTGGGTAGCCACGTGACAATCGGCGAGCCGCCCGTAGCCGTTGGGTGTGAAGTCTGCTTCAGGATATATTCGCGCGCAAAGCACCAATGGCGCCAGCGGAAATCGCGCACCTGATCAAGCAGCTGGAGCCAGAGCGTACGAGACTCGCGTACAGCCGCTGCCTCAGCAGACGTAGCATCTTCAGCGGACACCTTGGAGTACTGCAGAGCATACTCGCGTAGAGCCAGTGCCTGCGACTCACCACGCACCCATTGAAGGAAGCCGCGGTGGTTGCTGGGCCGGTACTTGCGGAAGTCCTTGAGAATCTCCGTCAGCGGGGTCTCGGGCAGCGGCAGCTGCAGGAAGTTGTCCAGCAGTGGTACCATGGAGTCGTTGGCACCACTTTCGCCGCGGAAGGCCATTGGCTTGCCATCGTTGACGCCCTCGTACACAACGCCGTTCGGGAACATGCTCTGCGACGTGATGCCGAAGATGAAAGTGCGGAAGCTAGTGTACTGTCTAGGCAGAGACTTCTGCCACATGAGCTCCATAACAGCGTTGATCTTGCTAAGAGCCGCCACCATGCCGGCCATGCCGCTGTTGAACTCCATGCGCTTGGCTAGCTCAGACTCGTGATCCGACTTCTTAAGCGCATCCAGAGACGCCATGGTCGACGCCACGAGAGGGCCAGAGTTCTTGACCATCTCGACATGGACGAGCACAAAGCCGGCTTCCGACGACTTTGGGTCCAGACCGTGCTCAAAGGCCCGGATTAGGCGCAGGTTATCATAGTCCATGCCAGCCTTGGGATCCTCCAGGCGGTAGTTGAACAGGGCATAAGAGCCGGCATACTCCATCCATGGCATAAACCCAGACCTGTGATTAGGGTTAGCTTAATAATCACTACTTTATATGTGGTGTAACTTAGGGTGGACTTACAAGTCGGCACAACGCTTGATGGGCATCGAGATCTGGCGAGGCAGAACATCTCTTGCCAGACCATAGCCCTCACCACGAACAAAGCGCTCATGACAGGGCTCCAGCAAGTACGCCGACGCCAGGAACGAGTAGTCGCGATACAGCGCATTCATCATAGGGACGTCTTCCTTGTACAGCTCGATCTTGTCCGTCAGGTCAGGGAAGTCCTTGACAGCATCGCCGAGCGAGCTAGTAGCCAGCAGGCCAGGGGTGCCATCAAGCTTCTTGACCGGCATGTCCTGCAGAATCTTCTCCAGCGCCGCAAACTCAGCTGGCAGCTCGACAATCGGGTTCATACGGGGTAGAAAACCACGAGTCGTCGACACCATGAAGGCAGGCAGCGACCGGTCGTCCGGACGAGCATCGGTGAGCACCTCAAAGGCAGCATCAACCGCAGGAGTATCCTCGAAAATGCCCATGATGAATACGTGGAGGAAGAGGGAGAAAGATGAAAGGGGTAAGGTGAGTGTCTAGGGTTAGGGTCTGGGATATATGAGCTTTCTGGTGTAAGTGACGATACTAAGACGAAGCACAAAGCAAAGTCTCGAAAAGGCAGGGAAAGAGGTAAAGGGGAGCTATTGGTATCGCAGAAATACTGGAAGCTGTGAGTTGAGAGTGAACAGGAGAGAGATTTGAAAAGTCCTGAACGCGACCTCGCGGCCGTTAATATATCCCGTGGCCGGAACGATTCCGGCCTCTGGTGAGGGGGGTGCAGATTGTATTTCTAAGAGTTTTTTTCGTGGCTTCGCGGGCAAAGATACGACCGGGTCAGCCGAGCTCGCTCGAACCTTGCCTGTTGATAAGAAGGTGTCATAAGAACCAGCGCAAGATTTGCCGGCGCAGCCATGCTCAAAAGCCTCGGGAAGACACGAAGCTGAAGTGAAGCATCACCAGTATTTCACGATACCAACACTGCAAAGGCGATACTCATCGCATACAACTAATGCAACAGCAACCAACATATCTATATGGCATTACAGTCGACATCTATCTACTATGAGTGCAATACTGGTCTTGCCTTTTCGCAGTGTCATATAACCCTACTTTCGTCGACTGACCCTTTGCCCGCGGACTCTTTATCTACAATTATCTGGCCCGAGGGTTATCGTGCAGAGTGCAGCTGACCGCTTAGGAGAACCAAGAAATAAACATTGCTGGTGTAAACATTGACACCACGAAACTGTACACGTAGGCCAATCAGATACGGGCCGACAAACACGACAAATCCAAAGATAAGCAATGCTAAGCGTTGTCGTGTGATTTGGTGCCCATGGAAATTCCTTCTCGGATTCCTAAGTTCGGAGTCAAGGAAGATCAAAGAAAGAGGTAGAAAAAAAAAAGAGAAAAAAGACACCTAGTGCGTGCGCCTCATTATTTTCTCCACCGACGATTCCCGGCCTTTGGAGACTGGATTTTCTGTTGGCGATAGAGAAAGCCCGGCGAGTGTGGGGCCAGTGGCCGGAATTCTTTCCGGCCACTTGATCGGTGCTTCGGAGCCCAGCAGCCCCCCCTTGGAAAAGCCCAGAGTCTACGCTATCTTGCGCACTGATAACCCTCGATAACAAAGTACTGGTCCCGAGTTTTTCCACTGAACCAAAGCCTCCTGAACGCAGATACGCGCGGAAAAAGGCAAAACAAAACAAAACAAAGGAATCGTCGTACGTAGTAGCCACTACAAGGAAATCTCTCTTCCCTCTCCCCTTCCTCTTGCTGCCCTTATTTTTAGCAGACTCAACACACAAAAACAACAAAGTATCCTCATCCTCTAACCAGACTCTCGATACGAGTATTTCTATATCCGTAGTCGCTCAGAACACCGAAAACTAACTTGTAATTAACCAAACAATATTTCTGCAGTATTAATACAAAGCTTTGGCTTTCGAGAGCCACACAAATAGAAACACAAGAACGGAAAGCACACCCAAATAGGTGAATCCTATGCATTCCTACAACGATGCAATATCAGCAAAATATGTGCGCTTCAGGAAAGTATTTTCTGACCATATGCAGTAACTACGTCGACGAATGGCTGACCAAACGCCCGATTTCACCTACAAAAAAAAAGGAAAGAAGACTCGAGAAAACAGGAAAGTAGGACAACGGAACTCACCATGAAACTAAAAATCGCAAGTAGTACACATTCCCAGAGCGTAGTTACCGCAAATGGGCTAGTAGCACAGATAATATGAGTAGATATAGCATTGCTTAGAACGATACAAGTGTATAAATAAATTCAAGTCTAAATGGCCTATGGCATATAAAATGAGCGGAAAAGCCAGTACATTCAGTCGCATGTACTCATCTTAGATTTGCAAGAAGAGTGTGTCTGTATTTAAGAAAACAAATGAAATGAATGGTGACAAAAAATAGCATAACACATCACAGATGTGAACACAAAGAGAACATGGTCTGACTAGAGACTAAATAACAAAGAAGCTCACATTGCCAAATGGAAATCATTCAGTTGGCATCAGCATCTCGAGGACGGCCACCAAAACCGCCGCCTCCGTGCCCCCAGCCGCCGGACCAGCCACCGCCATTACCCCAAGGGTTGCCCGGAGCGGGGGTAGCCGTAGGACCAGGCTTACCGGATGGTGTCGCTGTGATGTTCCAATGAGAGCCTCCACCATGGCCCCAGCCACCTCCGTGATGACCGCCTCCATGATGACCGCCTCCATGGCCCCAACCGCCACCTCCACCCCAGCGTCTAGCAACTTTGGCCTTCTCGTGCGTCTCGATGGCGCGCTTGAACTTTTCAGTGCAGGAGCTTTGGTCGCCGTCCGAGATAAAGCCGAGGAGGTATTTCAGGCAGTCCGATATGCCATCAAATTCACCGCCGGGGACGACGGGATCAACGCCACCGGGTAGGTATGGCGTGGCAGTTGGATCAAAGGAGCCGGTTGCTGTGGGTGTCACAGTGATAGTGACGACGCTAGTAGGCGGCTCGACGATGAGTATACCGCCGTCGTTCTTGACCACGATGGCGCCGTTTGCTGGGATCGACGCTTTGACAGGCTCTGCGTTGTAGCTAAAGGTATCAGAAGGCTCTTCTGGCGTGATCAGAAGAGGTCTACCAATAAGCAAGCCGGCATTGTCGCCTTCGTCACGACGCCAATGACCGCCTCCATGGCCGTGACCTCCTCCGTGACCATGGCCGTGACCTCCTCCGTGGCCATGGCCGTGGTCAGTGCCGTTGTTGGTTCCGTTGCCCCATTGCGGAGGGCCAGAGTGATGACCTATCCTGTCTTCAGTGGTAGTCCCGATCTTGTCACGGGAGAGAACTCCAGCCTGGACGCCAGCGGCCAGACCAAGAGCGAGATTTAAATGGACAACTAAAGGATACATGATAATGTTGGCACTACCAAGTGCTTGAAACGTGAGGATAAGTGGCGAGAGAAGAAGAGAAGAACTAGAATGTATGAATGATGGATGAATGTGTAGGTCATTGAGGCAGATCTTCAAATTGAGAGAGCCTACAGCTAGGTTTTATACTATATTTCTATCTTATCAAAACATACATCTCGTTTCCAAGCCTACTATTCTGCTCCGGGCAACGCATTCCATCGGCCAAAGGCGTTGTGCATCGTGCTTCTTTCCCGTACCATTGGAACTTATGGGTTAGCGGGAAGTAAAAGTGAGTCTGTCTTCGACTGAGACCCCCTCGGCATTGAAAAGGGAAGCCGGAGCTAAATTATGTTATACCTTTAGTCTTTCTATCCCTTGCTAGCATTGACCGATATAAGAACCCTTCAGTTTTGTTGTTAGTCCTGTTAGTAGCTTAGGAATGCCAGCAGTTCGGCATTATACAATAAACAGTTGATTTATAAGTAAGGAGATTGAGATTCTTTCCTTACTCAACGACAGTTGTTCAAACTTACAGGTTTACGTAACGTATGATTAGGACGCAGAACAAAGTCTTGCTGTTAGGCACAAGTAGTTATACTGATAGGGAACAAATTAAACGTTTACTCTTGTAAATGAAGCAGCTACAAGACTAATGCTCTAGGTTCTTAGATAGCCGAGCCATCAAAGAAACGAAAAATCCAGTGAGAAGAAGAAGAGACTTTTTGTTTCTAAGCGAGGAGTGATAAGAAAGAAAAAGGTATAAGACTCAAGAATGTACGAGAAAATACCAAGACTCATTTACATGTCTTTTTGTATTACTGAAAGGGAGACCTTTGTGTTTGGCACCTGCTGTTTCAGTCGTCATTATCACGATCATGTCTAGATGCGTTCGGTATCAATGTTCCGAGTCATATGAGCTAGCATAAGGAAGGGCTCGAGTACTGCTGATTCCAAGGAAGGCATTCACCAAGAATATTTCATAGGTCGGTTAGAACCAGGTTGGAGCATTACATGTGATAAGTTAACAATGACACCATGTAGATTTAGTGTTAATAAAGGCAAAGCGAGCCGCAAGCAGCAGCAGTACTCAATATATATCTAAATATGTTGTATACCAGTACATGTGATGATGTGGTGTCTTGCGCAGGAACCAGCCAGCGGCAAAAAGACCAATGGAGAAAACGACAATACAACGCAGCAGATCCAGACCGATTACAAGTACAAAGTCTGTGGCGCAAACTCTTGGGTTATAGGCGGTGGCTAGTGGTATTACAGTTGGCACCTTTACAGGTCCTTGCACCACGCGCCATCAGTCAGCAGATAGGGCCCAAGGTAGGACTCGGGCACCTGAATGCCGTTGGTCCAAGAGCTGCACTTAGCGCCCCAGTCTTCATCGTTGTCACAGTTGGTCCACTGCTCAAGAGGGTAAGCGTCGTGTTCACCGATAGTGTAGTTCCACTCGCAGTAGTTGTGGTTGGTGATGCAAACGGGAGAAGCAGTAGTGTCACTAAAGGTCACGTTCTTGCCGGCACAGTCCTCGACCTTGAAGATATCAGTCTGGTTAGCCCAGCCGTTGTCGACGATGGCGTTGGTCAGGTTGATTTGGGTGTTGCCCCAGTCGTTGGGGTTGTGTAGGGCGTAAGTGCTGTTGGTCTCCTCGTCATACCACCACTGGTAGCAGTTGCCGGCCGATGTCAGCGATGGGCACTGGACGGCATCAGTGAGCTTAGCAAAGTCGAGGATATTGACGCCTGTAGAACGGGCAGCAACAACACCGGTGGTTTTAAGGGCCTGTGATAGCACGTAGAGACGCAGCTGCTTGAACATCTCAGAAGACTGGGCGGTCAACGAAGTGGTTACACGCTGAGAGAAGGCGCCGTTGGCAGTGGCGATCTTGAAAGCAGTGCTGTTGCCCTGCACATCCTGGACGGCAGCCAACAGACTGGCCTGGTACTGCTCGACAAGGCTGGCCAGGCTGCTGCCAATGTCGCCCAGCTGCACGAAGCGCTCATTGGCGGTCTGGTCGGTCGACTCGAGCGTGCTGCGGAAGTTCTTGGTACCGATGAGCATGGCCTGGATACCGCTAAGCATAACATCGACGGCCTTGCCAACCCCGACAGGGACCAGACCGCTGATGAAGGTCGAAATGCTCATAGTGCCGATAAGCAGGGTGACGAGGTCGGACGAGGGGGTGTTAGACTCGACCTCCGGGGCCACCGTCGCCACGATCTTGTCAATGGTCTGGCCGGCAAGGGAGGCGCCGTTACTGAGAGCAGCCGAGTACTGGTTGAAGAATTGGTAGAGGGCGTAGATGTTCCATAGAACGTAGAACTGCTGCGGGGAGTCGTAGTCGTCATCGTCGGTGCTGAACGGTGTGCACGTGTCAGAAGTAATGAGGTCGCAGGTCAGGCCCGAGTAGCCGTTGTACTGCAAGAAGCACTGGGCAAAGCCGAGGCTGTCGCACTTGGCATTGGTGCGGTTGGCCTCTAGCCAATCGTCGATGTAAGAGCCGACGTTGACTATTCCATGAATAGAGTTAGTAGATATACCAGAGTGTAAGCCAGATTCAAATGTACATACGTTGAGCCCAGCAGTCGATCTGTATACCATCTAGAGAGCCAGGCGAGCAGTCAAGAGTGCCACGAGGTTGAACGTCGACGTCAACGGGAAGACGGACGGGACGGCTCGGGGCAGCAGCGGCGGTAGCTGCCAGAAGGGAAATGATAGTGGTCACGTAGTTAACCATCTTGAATATCAGAACTTGAGATTTGTGTAATAGAAGTGATAGAGAACAGAAAATGTGACCGGGCACGTGATAAGTGAAGAAAAGAACGAAGACGGATGAATGAGATAGATGATGCAATGCTACTAGAGCAAAAAGTAAAGACAGGCCTAGTCCGAAGACCAACAATAATAGGAAATGCTAAAGAAGGAGAAAGGAAAGGAAAGCACAAGAGATGCTTGAGAGGGTGGAGAGAAGAAGAAGCCGTAATTTACGATGAGTGCTGCCGTCACCGGTTCTTATAGTATTCCGACTTCCACCCATATCTATCTCCTAGCCGGCAATCATATAGACTAAAAACACTAAGAAGCTGTCATCTGCGATAAGATGGTGTGGTCGTCTACCTGTCTCACATCCCGTCCAAACAGAGACTACAAGATATCTATGAACCCCCCCCCCCCTCCGTCATCCTGAAGACGTCACTCAGATCTTCTTGGAGAAACCCCTCCCTCTTTTCTTCGTCCTTTGTTTCTCTTTGATATTCGGAAACATTGCTGTACCCGAAGAGATTAGACCTCGTATTCCAAAGCGTCTAGTCACGGTTCCATCACGTCCAACGAGACAAGAACACAGAAGTCAACTCAACCTCAACAACAGCCTAAGCAAAAGAGCTTCCAGCCCTGTTTCGGTTGGTGTCGATGATCCAGGGACCAGGCTCCACCATAGCAGCGCCGCTAAGGAAAGTGAGACGCTATAAAAAGCTCTCTGGCCAAAGAAAGAAATGAGGATGGTCTCGAGCGGCACTGCTACATATGTATCTCACTAGCTCCAGACTTCAAGATGGGGAGCGACTCTATCAATGACCCTCTTTTTTCTGGATTCTTCTTCTTATCTAGCTCCATATCCCGATCTCTCACGCCAGACTCGAGCTCAAGCTAGTCCCGACTGGGAGACTAGTGACATGCAAAATCCCGGCAGAATCCCGCTAAAGTTGGAAAAAGCGTTTTTACGCATGTAGAAGAAAACGTTACGTAGTTTAACCAAAAGAGCTTTGCGGGCAAGAGAGTTGGTCTGCTCCAAGCTGAGAGCGAAGCCGCCAAGTGATGTCAGGCCTGGAACTTGTTATCTGTAGGGCTTAATCCGTTCAGACGAATACCAAGGTTGTAATATTGTATAAGCATGATTTACTCAGCACTAGCGTAGAACCGGCAAAGAATTAGCACTTATAAAGTTAATTAGTTATTCAGAGAAACTATGAAATTCTCCTATCGCATAAGATAACCACAGGGCTTTTTACTATGTAATAGACGCGGTCGGTCCTCTATAGCCATATATAGTATCATAGTACTTCCAATATATGTTACTACAAGTAAATTGTGATCATCTAAAATTCGGCTGGCTGGCTTCTACGGAGCAATGAATTGAGAGAACTCGTACGAAAAGCCGTGATTATGTCAGTCAAGCTGTCTTGTGTCCTCTCTTTTCCATGAAAAAAGCCTTGACAGCTAAAACTGAACGCATAAGATCTTGCCGACCTGCCAGTGTGTTAGAAACATCGGTTGCCAAGTCTCTGCCCTATTGGGTCACCGTAACCCGTACTATAGTTGTATACTAATACATATCACACCTGCGCCTGTCACAACTACAAGCTAGTAGAATATAAACAGACCAGCTGTCTATATAACCTTGTCATTCTAGCTTGCCTGCCCCCATGTCACCCCCCCCCCCTCTACCCCCAATGCCGTTTTCGCTTAATGCCCGCTTGGGCCGCTATGCTGTCACATTCGGGCCTAGTTACAGGCATCTTTAGGTCTACAACATCATCGGCTGCTATCTCATCTCCCTCTCTGTGCCATTGTCCTTTCTTTATGTGTATCTACAGAAGACTCCAGTACATAGGCAATAATACGAGAGTATAAGAAAGTACACAAAGGCTGAAAAAGAGTTTGGGCTTGAGAGTCTCGGCATATCAAAAGTCCCGTGATATCGTCCAAGTTTCACAATCGGGGCTTCCGTTTTCGTTATAACCGCTCATTTGACCGTCTGCCGAAGACTAGTCTACCCGCCATGACATGGAGCTGTGCCGTGATATGTCCAAAACAAGCCATTGACACCATAGTTCGCGGTATATATCCTTCTTGTCTACAATTCATCTGACAAGTTGCTCAATCTTCTTCAAGATATCCGTGCGCATAATCCAATCGGCATGGGCTGTCCCCCCTCTTTCTAGATCCGTTTTCCCCCAAACATAGCTGGTCCTCGTGGATCAGCAACACAGACAGAACTATTGGGACTTGTCGGACCATACAGAGAAACAACACGGGTATTCGTCGTTTAGGTCACAGACGGCAACATAGAAGCCAGAAGCCATCTTCTACTAACTACCAATCACCAAGGTACTATGTGGTGGAACTGGGTCACAGCCGACGTTTCTCGTATATTATGCATTCGCTTCATCTTAACTATTTTTCATTAATCTTCTCATTCTCATACTCTCATAATATTTCAGCGGTCCGGGTGTGTGGCATGTGCCCTCGTGTTGCGACACCTGCCCCCTTCCCCATATATGTAAAGTCCAGATTGATCCTACAGATAACAATAGCCATCATCGACTTGACGCCTTGAGTCCTCTTATCTTGTGAATCTCCATACAGCCGCCCTTGAACTTCCTTCCACTATCGTCATTTCATATCTCTAGTCTATTGCTCGTTTGCCTTCGAGGGCCGGGCCTCATCTTGTACCCCGTGCCTCGTTTTACATTGTGCGCTCCGGATCATCTAGTCCCACACGAACCATTTCTACAAATATCGGCTAGTTGCCACCCGAAACCGTCAAGTCGATCCTATTTTCCCAACTGCTGAATTCGTGCCATTTGCTTCTTTTCATTACTTTACATATACACCTAGAAGTATCTAAAAGTGAACTCGGGCCCGTATATACCAGGGAGTATGTTGAAAAGGCTACTAGATCATCTCCACATTATCAACATTGCAAGCACGGCGATGAAGAAGCCGTAGTGTCAGGCATATGACAGGGGAGAGTAAAGAATGGAGATCTTTCTTCAGGTATTGGGATCTTTTTAGACATTGCGTCTACTAGTAGCAAACTCTAATTCTACATTGTTGAAGGTTTTGATATTTACTCCGTAACTCGTCGAGACTCCATCTCAGTCAGAGAAAATAGGCCCGATAGTAATGTCCAATATGTCAGTGTCGGATATGTATCATAGGACTATCACTATCCAAGCACATCATGACGATAGAAGTTGTATTCCACGAGCCTGTGTATCAAGATACAATTAAAGTTGCCATATATGCTCTTCGGGATGTCATCAACAAGTCAAACTATTGTTAGCTGTGATAAAACAAAGTCTACGGGAAGCTAAACAAACCCACTTGAATATAGCCAAAGGCGGCAAAACAGAGTATAGTTTTGAGCCATTTAACAATACATGGCCACTTACGCGGCAGATCGGCCACATATCTGCCATCATTTGCTTTCTATATTAGCTTACAAAAGTCAGTTGTTCCGAGTGATAGTACAGATATCTTGTCTCATTAATATAACAATCAAGGCAGTGATATGACTATGTGGGCGGCACGTCAGACGCATGTTATCATAGCTATATAGATATATAAATACATGACTCTCGACATGGCTAGTTATCAATGCTTCTGATATATTTGATGTTTTAGATACCAACCTGTTGGTAATTAATAATGAGTTGTATAAGGGAAGACTTCTGAGAAAAGGTACTTAGCCCCACAAAATATTATGTACTCCCTACATAGTCTTTAGAAGCTGCCAGCTGGCAGAGAGGCTGAAGAGCGTCTATGAGAGGGCCATTAGTCTAATTGATCGCGGAAGGCTAGTGTTTTATGTTCTAGTTTTGTCCTTTGGGAGGGTTCTTTTGTTTTATTCATTAATCTTATAGAGCTATAGAGCTATGAAGATGTTTTAGGAGGTCTTGGTTACGTATTTACATCTTTTCTGTTGGCGTTGAATACATTTTGAAAGCTTTTGGTATATATATTGAACAAGTGCTTTCATTGCAAATCAGACTATTAGACTGGAATTTGCTTACATGTAACTATATGCCTGACAATTACATTTCCATAGCTCTAGTTCCGTACGATTAATGATTATAAAAAAAGAAAAAGACAAAAACCAAACGCTCTGCCAGCTGGCAGCTTTTGAAGACTATGTAGGGAGTACATAATATTTTGTGGGGCTAAGTACCTTTTCTCAAAAGTCTTTACTTTTATGTCAAACTTCTAACTCCCCTGTATAAGTTGTACGTCAAACATTACATGTTGTTAGTGGTACCACAAGGGTTATCATATAAGTATTGATAGTAATGCCTATTGGATCCACTTAAACGCCACATATGTTCACATCCGTCAGCGCCACATTAGCTAATAGTGCAGGTTGCCCCACTTTGTCGCGCCATACCAATTAGACCGCAGGCAGTTTAATACCAATGACCTGGGACGCGATAATCTTAATGTCACAAATAGCTTCAGGATAATGAGCGAAACAACCTTGGGAACGTGAGCCAGTAAGAAAAAAAAAACGGAAACAGAGAAGAATCCTACGCCAGGTCAGCAAAGCAAAAGAGTCAACAGACAATCAACATAATTAATATAATAGTAAAACAATAAAAAAATTGACACCTTTTTGAAGGTTAAAATAATATTGCAAAAATACAATTTTTTATTTTATTTTAAATGCGGGTGGTGTAAGTCGTCGGATTTGGCCAGGTTCTGCTGCTACTATTGATGTGGCCCAGTTAAGTTGCGTTGGTGACGGAAATCATCACAGCCCTCTTTTTTACTAGGCTGTTTTGCCAGCAAAAAAAAGAGGGAAAAAACACAAGGTGAACCCAACGCCAGCAACGAAAATTGAAATTCACTGGAGACTTTGATGGGGTTTTCTGCCAGCGTCAACTTTGCCATCCGCGCTCTCCGCAAAGCCAAACAGCACGCCATGAGAAGATTAAGATGCAAAAAAGAAGTCGGCAATAACTGCATCTTCGACTGTCAGCGAATAAATTATCTGTATTGACATCCTAATGCCAGAATAGTGCACGTGAATATTTAATTTGTTCAATGATTTTTTGGCTGTCCTACTGTGGGGAGGAAATATGTACTAGTAAACAATGTCCCCAACTTCACCGCCGACTAAAAATTGGGCAACACCAAGCTCAAACTGGCGTTCAGACACCACAACCAGCCCTGAACCAGGCCAATTCCACTGTCAAATCGCGCGAATTTGCACGATCCGCCGAGTCCCGCCCATTTCGCATCGTGCGCCCCCCAATCCACCTGCAAATGGCCGTGTTGATGCTGGCCACCCGTATATCTCTGAATAGTATCACGCCCGCAGTTTCGCTGCCTACGTCGAACAGCAAGGCTGCGACCGGTTGCCATCACATCGTGTCCTTTTTGCCACCCGCTCCGCTGCTCTCATACAGCCATGACGTGAAAACGTGTTCTGTCGATGACATTGTAGTCCGTGAACGGGCTTTCTCCAGCCATAATGCACAATACAAGCATCATCGTCACCTGCGTCCTGTTGGGCGGCGTCGACGATAATGGTTGAGCACTAGTTAAAACGCTGCGTGCCTTGCATCTTGCTCGACAGCTGAACAAACTCTTTGACGGTTACGAATGAATGCGCTGGTGGAATCTGATTGATGGCTAGCTCGTCTTAGTCTTGGTGTCGACTAACCCTCCAACATAGGCCGGAAAAATCCATCAGCGCCCATCTTATTTATCGAGCAGTCCCAGTTCCCTTTTTTACTTTTCCACTTTCACTTCCAGTCTCGTTTTCCCTCCTTCACCAAAACCGCAAAAGCCTGCACGTCCTCTCCCCTTTTTCACCTTTTCATTTCCTTTCTTTCCCACAACTCGTTCAATTCTTTGCCCATCACCATCAACCTCATTTTCCACCTCTTCGAATCACACTCAATCATCGCGACTTGTAAACACCACCGTGTGCATCTTTTCGCATCGCATCGCATCGCTAATTTATATATTCTTGCACCTCGCTCTTCATTCGTGCCACCGACTGAACACCACAACAACACAGTGCCTCCACCACAGGCGCGCCGTTTTGTCTACCACCACCCATCTATCGGCTCGAGTCGATACCAACGCCTCTATTTTTCTATACCTGTCTGATTTGTCGATCGGAACACGAAAACGCTATTCTTAAATCCTCCACACTCATATTCACACAAAATGACTGTCTCCACGTCAAAGTCAAACGTAGCCAAGGTTACGCTTAAGGTCTCGCCCGAGAAGCTTCGTGCGATACTTGACAAGAGAGACGAGAAGGAGACCTCGCCCAGTCCCGAAGTCAAGAGTGAAAAGGTCCTCACTCCCGCCGCCGTCACTGCCGCTGCCGCCATGAACGGAGACGCCGCTACCGACTCTAACCCAGCTACCGGTCCCGGCACGCCTTCTATGGCACCGCCCACAAAGAAGGGCGTGAAGCGGTCGGCCCCCGGTGCCAACGGCGATGCCCGGGACCGCAAGAAGCCTGGCCCGAAGAAGAAGAGATTGTAAGATTGCCCGTCTTTACTCATATACCTTTCGTATTCTAACACTATGCTCTAGGGACGACGGCGAAACCAAGACTGACAGAGGTCACAAGCTCGGCCCCAAGGCCAACCAAGGCGCTATCAACGCTGGCCTTCGTGCTCTGGACCGTTCTGGAAAGCCGTGTCGCAAATGGACAAAGGGCTGCTTCACTATCAAGAGTTTTACTGGCATGACCTGGGAAATCCAGAGATGGACGACCCCCCTCAAGCAAAACCCCGAAGATGCAGCTGCTGTAGATGTTTCTGTGACAGATAAGGCGGCCTCTAATACTGCCGTTCCCGATGCTAAAGATGCTGCTGACGCAACAAAGGCCGCCGGCAAAGCGACTTCCAAATCTGATACTCAGGCATCTACCGCCAATGCCAACTCCGTCTCCACGCCTAAACCCGAGGACAAGAAAAAGAAGACCGACGAGATCAAACAAGATCACCAGGACGTTGAGATGCAAGATGCGCCCAACTCTGTTCCAAGCATGGCGACAAATTCACCATTGCCTCATGCAATTGCCGCTGCTTAATGTTACTAAGCACGTCTTTCAACAACATTCTCTCGAATATCTAAGACCGTAGCGCTATGCTACTGCTACTCTTTCGCTACATCTCCTAACTCGGCCTCTCTTTTGTTTCTTCCTGGTCTTCTTTTGCCCTATCAACATCTGACTGAACTTTGGGCTAGTCAGCAGCAGCGTTCTTTGTTCTTTTTGTCCTCAAATTTTCCTATCTTTCTTCGATGCCATGTTTTAACCTTCTTCTATCTCTTTCTTGTTTCTTGCTATTTTCTCGAATCACCTGTTGTCTGCAATAAGATGCAGGTCTCATCTGACATAGGTGTTACTATTTTCCACTATGGTCTCTTAGAGTTCTTTATTTTTTTATATTTCCTTTTTTTCCTGGTCCATGATGACTTTCTAGAGTCTTGATGCTGTGTTTTCTTGGGTGTTTTTTGGCGTTTTAAATAATTGGCTGGTTGGTGAAAGCATGACATACAGGAGGTTACTTCAACTATTCAATGTTTTCAATAGAGTCGTTTTTTTCTCCTCTACATACCGCCCTCAATATGTATTATATCGTTATTCTCTTTAACCTTTTTTATCTTGATCCTACTAGCTGATCCTGTTGTATTCGTTTACGTGAAATATGTGGTCTGCAAAGAGCTTGCTCAATCACTGATGATCGTGGGTTTGATGAAGATATTGTATTGAGAACCACAAGAGTGAATGTGGAAGTAATGGATCTGGAGAGTCTGTAATATACTCTCCCAGGTGTCCTATGTAAACCCCTATTCCTTGCAGTTCTCACTACCTCCATTACTCTCATGGGTTGCTATAGTCCTATCAACCCTAATAATCGATATCTCTAATCCCGACATGGCCCTTATTTCCTAGTTTTCCCCTCATAATTTGTGTGAGTGGTTAGTATTTAGAAGGCATCTATAGAATCGGATGTATACACGGATTTTTTAAAGGAATTTTCTGCTACATATATTGTTTTGCGTAGTCATATAGTCATACCGTCTTCGGCCAGTCTTGAATTCTGTCGTTTCAATTTTCTTTACGACATGGGAGAGTCCTGATTGAATTTACAGTATTAAGAGTGACGTAAACTGAACTGGACCTTCTTTGCTTAGCATATCTTATGCAGAAGATACACATAGATTGTCTTTAATTCAATTACGCGATCCGACAGACTCATATTGGCTGATGCACATGATAGATTTGGTCAATATAGTCTTACTTAAGGCTTAAGTTGACGCCTTGCTTTACGAAGACGCATGGATACATAGCAATGTATTATTTTTTTCGTGCGTTGGAGGCGAACATTTGCTTTAGGCGCTGATCATGCAAGCCAGAGAAGTTTCATCAAGGCCTTGTTTTCGTTGAGTCTTTTCCCGTTTAGCTTGGAGAATAGTCAAATATTGGTATTTCTGCTAGACATCGTCATTTTAATTTCACAGTTTACGACAAGGGGGTCACGTTATTGGAATGTCCCATTTTTGCATATAATCAAACAAGATGCATAAATAAACAACAAGCACGGTTGATTTCAGCTCATTACGAAAGCGTTGCTTGTGCACAATGACCTTCTATTTAGGCCTCTTCGAATACCGATTGAAGTGAAGCAAAAAGAAACGTTAGGTTGAGGTTGGCACCATGCGCGTGATTGGATAGATGGCGCTCACGTGATATGCCAGAAAGAGTAAGAGCGTGCAGATGGTACCTGAGCTTTTTTTGTCCCAAGGCCAGATCAGATGTTATGACGTCTTCTAGAGGAAGAGTTGGCGGGATTCGTGGGGTACTTATTTTAGGTGCGAGTAAATAACGAGTTGAAGAAAAAGTCGTGACTGCAAGAGTTGTTTCGATTTTTGAGATGCTGACCAAATGTGCAAGTTCGATCATTACAAAGTGGTGCTTGTCTCTGAGTGGATAGTGTTGTAAAAAAAAAAATCTGCTGTAGCGCGCTATATTTTTTTTTGGCCGTAATAATATTCTTCAAGCAGGAGGTTCAAAAAAATGATTGACGTAGAAAAAAACAGCCAAAATTCGAGTAGAAGCTTAAAACTTGTTGTGTAGTGACATTATTAGGCGCTATGACGGAACTCTTTAAAGTGGGGACTAAACTAAGCGGGAAGGAAGCTTCACTGAAGCGGAAATGGTGTATATTTATGGGCCCCTTCCTTTCCCCAGAAGCAACTTTAGTAAGGCGTTTGTAGCAAGTGTGGCGTCTACGGTCAGGCAAGGTAGCGTGGCGTCTTGCATTTTCCTTGTCGGCCAACTTCAATGCGGTCGGCCGATAGGTCAGGTGATGGCAGTAGGGAGAAAAATAATCGTCCCGCCTTTTCGCCTGCGATTGAACATAAAGCGGAGTCGAGATACCAAAAACCAAACCGAACTAAACAACTATTAAGAGTGGACCTGAAATATAGAGCTTCATGCTTGCAAGGGAAGCTCGCCATCTTCTTATCTGTCAAGCCGTAAACTGACAAACTTGAAATTCTACGGCTTGAAGCTCCGCTTGAAGCTATGGTGTAAAAACAAGCGATATAAAACTTGCTCCCTTCACTCGTCGCTAAATGCGCTGTTCAGCAATAGCGTAAGCCCTCACTCCGTATAAATGCTTTTCTCACAATTTCACTAGCTAACATGGTATATAGACTGGCCCCGTCAAGCCCGCGAAGCAAACTCAGAGACCCTCGACAAAGCCCAAGAAGCCCGAAACTACGAAAGAAGATACAGATACTAGCAGCGACGAGGACGATAATGAAGAGCCAAAAGACGAGGATGGATGACGCCGAAGAGAAGGAGGAAGAGGAAGGTGTCAAGGAGACTGCCAAACAGCGCAAGCGTAAGCGCAAACAGGCCGACGAGGCGCGTCGAGACAAAATACCTACAGAAGCTTGTTGAAGACGAAGAGAAGCCCGTCAAGCGTCGCAAGAGCGTCGGCGCCGAAGCCAAGCCTGAAGAGGACGCCGAAGCTGCTTCAGACGCCGAGTCTGACGTTTCCCCAGAGAATCTCGTGCACGAATCCGTTGTCACCAACAAGAGCACAAGCGCTACGCCTTCAGACGAGATCGAGAAAGCCAACCGCACCGTGTTCCTCGCCAACGTTGCCAGCGATGTTGCCACTAACAAAGCCCAGAAGAAAGACTCTTATGGCCCATCTATCGACCATCCTCGACGCTGACGCCAAGCCCGTCAGACCATTGAGTCTATCCGTTTCCGCTCGCTAGCCTTTTCTACTCTGGCCATGCCCAAGCGTGCCGCCTTCATTACCAAAGCCACCCAAGAGGCCACCACCAAGTCCTGCAACGCCTACGTTGTCTACTCCACACCTGCTGCCGCACGCCGTGCCTGCACCGTCCTCAACGGAACCACCGTTTCTCGACCGCCACCTACGCGTCTAGAGGACATTGCTTGAGCACTGATAATACTTTGCAGTTGTATGTATGATAAGCAGCTCAACACTTATGTTTCTTCACAAAATATATGTCTGTATTGCTTTGAAATGCCCCCAATCTTTTACGGCCCATGTTGGAGTTTCTTCACCGTGATGAACACTTCCAGGCATGCACTGCCATGCCAAGATGTAGAACAGCCATCTTTTCCCCTGTTTAGCACATAAGCAGAAACTCAGACAGGCAAGCAACCGACATCTGCAAGCCCTTTTCTTTATGCCCTGTCTCTTTATCATACGATGCTAACTACAATAGCATTGTCATTTGTGGTTAAAATGCAAAGAAAAGACAGACTGTCTAGCCGTTGTGGAAAGGCAACATGCATGGCATACCTAGATCAATCAGAAATAGGCTCAAACTTTTGACACCAGTACAAGGAACTTGGCCAAGCCGACTCCCTGCACCCCCTCAAGTCATTGGGGGAGTAGTAGAACCACCATGTATGGCATTGGCCAAGATACCAAGAGATATAGGCAATCAGTAGTATCTAGAATGTGGGGAGTATCGGTATATTTTCATGTATGAAATGATGTGTATCTAAGAAATCTAAGGTCCATGAGAGAAGGATTAGAAAGTACAGGAGGAAGATTCGAAAAGAACCTTGTATTGCAAAACAAGTATGACATTGGTAGCCCTTCGCAATTATAGTAGCGTGTATTTATTCCAGTATAGTAGTCTTCGAAGTAACATCACCAGTTGAGCCAAATGCAAATATAGCCGTAGCTAAGTCTTGGCGCCATAGTTCCCTTGCTTCCCACGGACCAAACTTATATGTACTAACTAGTTAACAGACAGACACTGAAGAATGGAGAAGTTTAGAACAAGAACAGCCACTAATAAGACTCATAAATCCTATCTCTCCAGCTTTGAAAGCATGGCCATTGGGATGATATTCGCTATTGAAAGCATGGTGTATGGGAGAAATACAACACGAAAAGTCCCCGGATAGTTCGGCGAGGTCGTTCCTATTGAAGAACGTTGAGACTTTGAAAAGCGTGGGATATCGCTGATCAAGAGAAGGGTAGGATACCGATGTAACCAGACCTGTTCCTGCCGTAGAGAAAGCTCCTCGTACTAACTGAATACGGTCTGGCTTCTCGATAAGAAACTTATCTTATAACACAAAGCAAACTCAAAAACTAGCAAGACGTTGAAGCTATAGTCGGGTGTCTAGGGGCGACTGCCTATATCCCCAAACTAGCTAAGAGCTTGGCTTTTGATATGTGCACTGCTAGACATGCTGACGTGATGTCCCCTCGCATAAGCACAGCCAAAACCTATCAAGTTAGTTCCATGAACGGACTCTCTAAATATTTCCTATCGGGAATTGAAGCTCCTGTCCGACAGACGACCCAAACGTACGGTGTCCAGGGCCGTTCGCCGAAGGTCGCTCGGACATCAAAGAATAGAATCCAGAGAAAAAGAATAAGAAAATTAGGTGAGCCCGACACATGGTGGTTTCTTTCGTATTTGAGGTAGGATACATTCTTATTCTTGCCTTTTTTTCCATGGCGTGTAAGATCGTAGCAACGGAACAAGTTGACGTTACATAAGATTATTCATGTCCTTGACTTCCTACGAAATCCCTTTTTGGGTACCAGCTGGTCTAAATAGGAATAGACAACATTGAGCAGTTGAAAAATGAGCTTCTCTCATACATACACTAATAAGATAATTATGTACAGATGTAGTAAGCAGCCGGAGTGAGGTCGTTCCGAAATTGATCAGCCCTCGGATAGACGCTTCCTTCTATTCGTGCTTCATATATGTTGCCATGATATGATTATAGTTGTCTTTATTTGGCTATCAGATGTTCGACATAAACTAACGGTGGCCTTCAAGTGCCGAGAACCGTCTTGTTATTCTCTATTTCTTATCACTAGCCATTTCGCATGTTTCTGATATAAAAACTTGACAGTTTAATCTTCTCGAGCGGCCACGCCGAAACGCCCGCTAAAAGATGATTATCAACTTGCTAGATTGGGGCTAGACAACTTGTAGCTTACTCGGGATTAATGAATTAGGTCTAGTGCTGGCTATATGGCCAAGTGGATTTGGTATTTTTTTCTCTTTTCAAGACTTTGCCACCGTATTGTACCAAGCAGCAAAATCCAAGACCAGGTTTTCGGGTTAGCTATAGAGCTTTCACTTAGCTTTCCACCAAGACTATTCAAGAATTTGTTGCTCAGCTTGAATGGTTTGAAGCCGGACTTAAGCTGCTAGTCTTGTTTTTGCCTAGACTCCGAAGCTAGCATGCGGGATGGCAAAGTCCCAGATGCAAAAACACGGCAAAAAAGGGACGGGAACAAGCTATGGGACTCTAACCGAGGGCACAGTATCAAGGAAGAACCCTGATGACCTCCCCCCATCTTTCCAGCCAAGAACCCACAGTTAACATCGTCAATATCTACATATGTACACGACACACGGGATGAAATATGCTTACGTATCTTCGATATCAAGCCCTGTTCTAGGCTCTGACAAGTATCAAGAACAGCCCTGGCAAGTATCAAACCCCTCCTTAGGAAGCCTTCCCTTTCACTACCGACCATAATTCGCCCTGCATGTGAGATTGATTTATGGCGGAGAGCGCGCTTACTTTTGCAGAGAGCAGTTCTTCTCTATAGGATATGATATGTTCTCTTTGGCAAGGAACATGTGTTCCATTCTAGGAGGCCGCACTTTCGGCTTCCATTGGTCGAACTGCGGATAACGGCGTAGGAAGATCCTGTCTTTATCTCTTTTTTTTATTTTATCCTTTTTTTTTGTTCTTATAGAGCCGACGGTGTCCGTAAATGCCAGCAAAAACTCCGCATTCTAATGGTGCTTTCTGGTTCTCGTTGGAGACATATAACAAGATTAAATGTAGTCTCACTTGATATCTTGCCAGTCTAAACACCGACTGGTGCGCTACTTTTGTCCGGACATAGAGCGGAACCATTGTATTAGAGGCTATACTAAGAGATCGGCTGTTTATTATAGCAAATTAGCATGCTCCTAAACAAGCTCGGTATGTGGAAAAGGGCTAAATAGAGTTGTAGGCAACGCTATATTCGGAAGACAAACTTTGTTAGATACAGATACGTTGGGTAGGGTAGATCTGCCTAGACTATCGTTTTATCCCAACTAATTCATGAGGACACTACCGGTTTCTTTAGATGTAGGACCTTTGCTTAGCACCGTCCTCTAGCCTTGTCACAGTGTACATATGTAGAACTGTTTGAATCTTGTTGAGCGTGAATATATGAGTGAGTTCCAGGTTTTTGCCCCAAGGGATCCAAACGGAGGGAGGGCGTGAAACGCAGACTTGGACCTTCTGCCGCCGTTTTGTATGTCTCTTTGCCTTCACCGGATACGGAAGCTCTGGATACTCTTGTGTAGAAGTTTAGCCTGTTGATTGTCTCTTAAGACAAAGCTATCTTAAGCGAACTGCTATTCTAGGTCGAGTACTGTTTAATGCTTCGCCGGTAGCATTGGCCTGAGCCAAACACAAATGGAAATCAATTATTCATCTAATCAGATAATCAGATAAAGCCAATAACCGAGGTAGCATATAACTATATGAAAGCTATGCGGCTTTCATTAGAACTCCGTTTTCCCAAGACAGGCGGCGTTTTGTAGCCCGTTCCATGATAGGCCCGATATTCTCAATTATAAACCATTATTATTATCGGTGACTTTTCAGAGAGAAAACGTTTCGTTCCTGAAATTTTACTACGTTATCTTTGTCGATATATCGACACCCACTTATATAGAGTCAATCTTACCACTTCGGTGTATATACATATGTACAGATCGTCGGCCAAGCCCTCTAAAAAGAAGGCCAGAAGTTATGTTAAAGACCCCGTGCCGCTCCTTCCGACAAATAATGAGGCCGTTCGTCTACGGCCAATATAACAAACCGACTTTGCATATAAGAAACAGTGAGCAAATGATACCTTGTCTTGCATATGCCTACGCCAACCATAAGAGTCATCATATCGTGATGTATATGTATCATAGTCGATGGATTGCCTACTAGTACTGCGTATGATATCATTCTTCCAAACAGGTGTGCTGGCTGCTGCCAGTTATCTATAGTATGAGGATGATATAGACTCGTTGTCGGCACCTACACAAAATAGTGTGTGGGCGTCCCGGGAATTAGGATGTAGGATTGCCAATTTCGTGTACTATTGTTTATCAAGCAAGTTTCATTTTGTACCTCTACTTTCAAGTACAGAGGGCTCGAGCTTCAAAATCCGACTATCCGAATGCTTAGGTCGTAACCTTACTAACCAAAGAGATATGTATTTATATGCCTTTGCTTAGAAACTAGGAAGAATACCATATTACTTGGTTCATATTTGTCAGGCTCCAAAAAGCCGCCAAGAAAGACAACCTGTGGCATTTTGCTTTCCTACAGAGACAACAAGAAGTCACCGTTTGCCCTATCACCTATTTTGATGCAGTAGTATAATTGCATAGTCTCGTTTGTTGAATCATATTGTGAGTTTGCGGACGAAACCCCCGCGTATCAGTCAGAGTATTCATTCCTTTGTATTCTATAGAATGGCCTCAAATTCAGACCGTATGTATATGCACCGCCAAGTGTCGGCCAAGCCCTGCTGTCGTAGTTTGTAGGGAATATAATACCCTGTGTGGCATCTGTAATCGTACTTCAAGGCATAAGACCAAAAAGAATGCTGGCTATGTGCTCTCCGTTGTCCGGGTTATGCGCAAATGCGTGATTGATCTAATGAGAAACCTTTTGTTTTTTGGGTCACGCAACGTATTATTTGATATGACAAGTCAGGCAACATGATATGTCTTGTTAAGCAGTGTTGTTGTCGTTGTCGGTCACACTATGGTAAAACAGTGAGACTATCCCCAGCCCCGTGTCTTGGCTTCTTTC